>JAOEGS010012632.1:36788-69929 GCA_025447755.1 Corythornis vintsioides | reverse complement strand
ATATTGACAGACACTGCTGAGCTCCCCCCTCAGCCTCCTCTTCTCCAGGCTAAAGAGCCCCAGCTCTCTCAGCCTCTGCTCAGCAGGGAGATGCTCCACTCCCTTCAGCATCTTGGGCTGGACTCTCCCCAGTAAATCTCTGTCTTCTCATCACTGGAATGATCCATTTGTCCAATTTCTTCCAACGTGTAACCTGCCTTAAAATCTAGTCCATGTCCCTCTTTCACCCTTAGTAACAGCTGTGCCTCACAGTCTGAAAACCTGTCCCTCAGTGATGCCAGGTTGCAATGAGAAACTGAACTTCCTCGTGGAAGAAGGCCCTGAACTCCAAGAAAGGCAGGTCAAAAAAAATAACCCCAACCAACCACACAATTCAAATATATAAACCATTTTGTCTCAGAGTTTAAGTATACTGATGATCTCCTTTGTGTTCTTATTCTTTAGGCTTATTTCAACACCTGAAAGAGTTGTTAGACTACTCAATTTTAGTCTGGAACCTCTCTTTGAAGGTCAAGATAAGCCACAAATAAATTAGTACTCTAATTAGTACCTCTAAGAAAAGTCTGGCATTTCTAATATCAAGACAGTCTGAGTTACCAAGTAAATTGTACAGTGAAGGTAGATGATACACTGGAGCCAAACTGACAGCTCACCACCACTAACAGGGGCAAACCAGCCCTGTACATGTCCAACAATCTAATTTCAGTCCCTCCTGTGCTAGCTCTGCAACCTAAATGGCTGCACAGATAGTCAGTTCATCTTGCTAACCTGACAGAAATCCATTCCCTTAATTTCTATAGCACCTCAGCAGTAGGAATATGTTCAGCACAGGGTCACAAGGGAGAAAATGGAGCTGCAGGTAGGAACAGAACAGTCCTTTTGGAGGGGGGGTTGCTATAACCTGTGAATTTACATTTAGGTGTCACAGAACATCACATGCTAAAAAAAAAATTACACCTGCTTTAAAAAACTCTTAGTGATAACTGAACAGTTTTATGTGTGCTTACTACTTCATTTTTCATACACTGCATGCTGTGGTTTGTAAAGTCCATAATATCAGCAATATCTAGATCAGAACTAACATCTCTCTTATCAGACATATAAAAAAGTAGTTTTCTAAATTAAAATATCAACTAACCCAGAACGAGAAAAAGAATTCTCAAAATACTTCTCAAAGATTTAAAGAGCCCATAGTAATCCATACCTACCCTAAAGGAAAGTTAATTAAACACATTCAGGTTTTTTTATTGGCATTTCTGAGTTCTTCTAGTCCATTATTCTTCCCAAGGCTCTATCTCAGTCTGACAAATACAACAGAAACCAGCACCATTCCCTGCTCCAGCCTCAGATATGTTGCACCACCTCTGACACCTCCCTAGTCAACTCTATTTTGTAAGGATATTTACTGTTATAGCTGCCAGACTGGCATGAGAAAACCTTGCTCAGTCCCTCCAGAACTCCCTGCCCAGTTAAAACTTGCTGCCACCTATTGTCAGACCCCTTAAGAAGAAACACAGAGCAATAACCCTAAACAGTTCTCGCATCTCTTCCACAGCCAACCCAGCTTAGAGCCCAGTTCTGGGTCCTCTAGAGCAGTAGTAAATATCTCTGTTTTCCATGGCTTCCTCAGGAAGAGCCATCTAGCTAATATTGTCAGATCAGGGTTGTCTTGGAGCTTCCACAAGCAGCTGTGGAAAAGAAAAAAAGAACAAGAAAAAGCTAATGACCACAAGTCAGCTTTTGTACTGTCAGAGCCTGGAGGGAGAGAGGAAGCTAGAAATTCAACAAGGGTCCTAACAGCTCTGTGCTTGCAGACCTGAGACATGGTTTTACCAGCATGCTCAGCACCTACTGCTCAAGAGAAGCACAAACATTGCCCATAAGAGGCCTGTGTCTTCCAACTGCATTAACATTTTCATTTAACTCTACTTTCAGTTGCATTTCCCTCTCTGTGACAGCAAGGCTACACTAGGGAAATGATGCCAACGCAAGTATTAAATTTCCTAGCACAGATAGAAAGCTTTGGAGATGCCACCCCACGTGCTATCAGTTTGCTACTGCAAACTACCTGACCTTCCACACATGTTCTGTCTCATAGTAACACTTACTACATATTTCCTCTATGAAGCCAAACACTTCTGGTAATTACAGCAGTGGTTTTAAAAACGAGGTCCACTGACAGGATGAAAATGTTCACTCATAGTTCTGTTTTACAGAGCCATGCAGAATCAAAAGCAGCTTGAAGCTTCAAATGCATCACCCTTGGAGAGTTTTGCATTTCCAAGTATGCATCACATGCTTGGAAAGTTGTTTTTTTTTCCTAAAAGGCTGAGTGCTTGTTGCTAAGCTATCTAGTTTACTTTCCTCTTTGGAAACACAGACAATGTTTGTCAGGCTTTGATTTCACACAGAGGAAGGTGGAAATGTTCAACAAAAACACTTGCAAGCAAAACCAATCACCTGTTGCTTTACAGCCAGGATGCTTCAGCTAGACATTAAAATGAAACTTTTCAGACTGGCCATGGACCAGTCAATGCTAAGAAGCCACCTTTCCTACTATTTGCTTGGTTCTTTTAAAATCCTTTTAATATCAACAACTTCCAAACTTTGGTTCTGTTGGAACCCTATTTGGCAAGATAAATTTGGGGTGGGGGGAGGCTTTCAGCTAGATGTTTTTAGCAGATGTGCAAGTAAGACCTGCAAAGACCACAACACAAAAAAACTTCTGCGAGAAAGTAATTTTCCAGGGGTTCCAAGGATGTTTCAGCGTCGCTACAGGCACTCGGCTCATGGCAGTTCTGAGCTTTGCCATGTGGAGTTTCTCTTCGTGCAACCACCGAGAACAACACCGAGAGCATCCACAGTCAGCACCAGCAGCTCGCTGGGAAGTAACGAGACCGGGGCTCGAAGCAGCGCTAATGGAAGCTTTGCTTCAGCCCCCGGCCGCTCCCTGCTCCGCCACGGGAAAGAAAACTCTGGAAACTAGCAGCGCTCTGCTGAGGTTGCCTCCATCCCGCCCAGGGTGCCCATCGTCCCCGCCGGGCCGGCAACCGAGCACCACCGCCCAGCGCCTCTCGCGGGAGGCGCGCCGGGGCCCCGGCACCCACCGCCGCAACGGAGGGAGAGTTCGCCGGCAACTTCGGCCGGGCTTTCCGAGGCGGACAATGGGCGGTGCGGGGGGCTCGGGACGCTCGCCGAGGCGGGAAGCCCAAGGCGCGGGCAGCCGGCAGCTCGGCCGTGGCGTGGGGGGGGGGGGGCAGAGCGGGCGGCACATGGAGGAGCGGCGCGGCGTGCGCGGCGGGGGCCGACCCCGGCTGCGCGGTGACAGGGACGAGCCGCCGAGTCGGCGGCCGTCCAAGAAGAGGGGAGAGCGGGAGGAAGGTGGGGAGGGGACGGCGGAGGCGCCGCGCCCCGGCGGGCTGCGCCCCGAGACCCACGCCTGCGGGGAGGGGGGCGACGGGAGGGGATACGGGAAGCGGGGAGAAGGGGCGGCGCGGACGCCTCCGCTTTGAGAGGCCGCTCCGGGGTGCGGCTGCTGCCGCCGACCGCCTCACCATCAGCACTTTGGCCGCGTTCTCCAGCTGGGCGATCACCTCGGGAGCCCCCCCCGCCGCCGCGGCTGCCGCCATCATGGTCTCTCTTCAATGACGCGCCATGCGCTGCATTCTGGGACGAAGCGGCTTCGCAGCCAATCCCGGGAGCGGTGCTCCCCGGCCCCGGCCCGGAGGCGAAAGTGGCGGCGGTGCCGCCGCCGCCCGCAAGCGTGCCCGCCGGCCCGCCGCACACAGCCCCCAGCACCCCTGCGGCCGCGCACCGGCCTCTCTTCCCGCCCTCCAACCTCCCCGCGGCCGACCGACCGCCTCCGGGGCGGGCCCGGCCGGCGCCGTGGGACCTGCGGAGCCCCGGGGCGGGGCTGGGTGCCTCCTGCCGCCCGTTCGAGGCCGGCGCACCTGACGGGGCCCGCGACTGCCTCCCTTCTGCGTGTAGCAGGAGCAGCCTCCTGGTGGGAGGGCAAGGAACTGCTTGATGGCAGGCAAAAAAACCCCAATAAAACAGACGAAACTTAAAACAGATTTTAAATACTTACCCCCCCCACACACATAACCCTACCTGTATGGATGTGAGTTACAAGACAGTCTCACCTCAGGAAACTGTGCTGGAGAGAACATTGTTACACACGTGTGCAAGCAAAAGGACTCTTGGATTGTGCTTTAACTGGCATTTTATCTTGGTTTAGGAGTTTGCCTTTTAAAGAAATGTGATGGTTTTCAGTTTCTACCCTGGAGCAGACTTGGGGCTTTGATGCCTTTAGATAAAACTACATTGGAAGATACACAACTGCCTGCAGGACCAAGTTTGATTTCCTTCAGAGTAGGTCCCTCATGGTTGGATCACTAAACAGCATCAGCTGTTTCACAGAATCACAGCATGTTAGGGGTTGGAAGGGAGCTAGAAGATCATCTAGTCCAACCCCCCTGCCAGAGCAGGGGCACCTAGACCAAGTCACCCAGGAGCAGATCCAGGGGGGTCTTGAGTGTCTCCAGAGCAGGAGACTCCACAACCTCCCTGGGCAGCCCTTACCCTCCCCCCTGCTACAAGTGGGGTTCAAGGAGGGGTTCAAGTCCCCAGATCCTGCCACTCTGCTCTTTAACAGCAGTCAGGTGTTTCCAACCAAAGTTCTCCCATGCTGCCAACCTTGGGAAGACAACAGCTGACCTGTGCTGCTGAACATGGGCAACATTTGTAACCTACCACCTAACTGAGCAGTCTGATAGGAGTCTTGAGTGGTTACAGACTGGTCACATAAACCAACTGCAAATATACAGTGTTTCCATGCAGGTGATACCAAGTAATAGTCAAAGGCAGAAGGAAAGGTCAAGGAAAGGGGATGACAGCAAGAAATACAACTTTCCTGTTCAAAAGAATGCAAGTATTTTTCTCCATAGAAATAAATACTGAAGAGGGGCATGGAAGTGCTCACTCATAGGTGTGAGAACCTGTGCCAATACTTGATTGTTGTCATGGTGAATTGTTTTTCCCTCAAATCAGAACTTTCCTACATGGCTGTTGCCTCTCATTGCACTGCCATGCACCTCAGTAGAGTTTTGCTCCATTTACTTGATAACCTCACATATGGGTAGGAAAATCTTGGGTTCCCCTTCAAGCCTTCTGACTGAATAAAGTTCCCTCAGCCTCTCCTCACTTGACATATGTTCCCATATGACCTACTGGCTTCTTGCCTGTAAAAACAACCTAGTATGTCTTTACATAGGTAGTCTTGCTCACTGCTGTTCTGGTTTAGCTTCATGTCTGTCAGGGCCAAGTGAAGTGCATGAGTGGGTCTTCATTTCCCTGACACCCTCACTAGAACTTTAGCATGTGCAGTTGTGTAGATTTACCTGAGCCAAGTCCTTTATCCTGTTGTGGCTTATCAGGAGGATGTCCTGAAAGGACCAATGTAATACATAACTTTCTCCCCAACCCTTTGTCCTGCATTGACCTTGGTTCTTCTGATGCTGGCTGGACTTTCTGTCTGGACCTGACTCATTACCTCACCTTGTCTGGGACTCTCAGGAGACCTGCTACCAACCCAACCCGGTCCAAATCCTGTGGAACTGAACCCCACTCAGCTTCAGTTCCCAGCTTGGGACTGGACTTGCTCTTGTGCATAACATGATCCCCTAGGCCCTCCAGATTCCTTTTTGGGCAGTCCTCAGTCTGTACTATTGTGCTGGTTATTCCATCTCGGGTAAGGACCTTAGGATCCATCCATCCATCCATCCATCCATCCATCCATCCATCCATCCATCAGTTCCCTGAACAGGCACAGGGGTTTGATCAATCTTTCCCTTCTTCCCCAGATGTTGCCTGTCTATTTGAACATCTTTAAAAGTACCAGTTGTAAATGTGTACAGTATGTGCAGGCAAAGCCTTGCATTTACCAAATTCTCATCAGGTGCATACTGCCCTCATTTCAGAAGGACTGAGTGGAGTAATCTGAAGTAAAAATGGCTATGTTCAAGCAGTCACATTTTCTCTCATCTATATTACAGCCTTAATGTTCTCTTGGCTAGTCCTAGAAAAGCTGATTGTTCATTTATCTTGTCAGAGTGAATGCTGAAGCTATTTCTGCTGCTGGCTAAAAAAGATGCATCACATTCTTCCCTATTTTTTTGCAGTGTTAATACTCTTAAAATAGTTCAAAGCTTTTGGACTTGCTGCCAGAAAGAGTGTTGTCAGTAGTGGAGCCTGTGCTTCCTGATCTAGCAGTCCTCTAGCCTGCTTTCTTCCACAGCTGATTAACATCCAACTAGTGCTAGTTTTGGCTAATGATTAAAAGGAAAACGAGCCAACAGTTAGTAAAACAGTAATGGATTTGGGTTTTTTCTTCTGTTTTAAATAGGTGTTATCAGAGAGACCTATGCACACACACAGTAACACTAGGAAAGATCTGTTGTAGTCAGGAGCATCTGTCAAAGTCTAAGGTAAGGAAATAGAAGTGACTGAGCACTGCTAGATGGGATGAGGAAAGCAAAGTAAGCAGGGAAGCAAATCACTAGTATGAAAGCACAATGACAAGTGCAAGCTTGAAAATGCAAGCTTGGGAAGAATTAATCTTTTGTCATTCATTAGGTAGAAGCTTTTAAAACCATCTCATGACATGTGCATCTTCATTTATTTCCCATTCTTGATTTCCTGGTGTTCTTCAGACTGTTTCTCTCCTGTTTCCCAAATGTGTTGAAGAGATCTCTTCCCACATAGCCTGCACTTATTTTTTCAGTAGACTTCATTTCTCTGGCCAGGATGTTCCTGAGCTTCCTGCTTTAAGGAGGAAGCTGGAGAACAGAGAATGGCTGGAGAGGGGACAGCAAAGGGCTACGTAGATGATTAAGGGACCAGAACGTCTTTCTGGAGAGAAAAGGCTGAGGGAGTTGAGTCTTTTTAGTCTGGAGAAGACTGAGGGGGGAATTTTATCAATGCTTATAAATAGATAAAGAGTTGAGGATGGGAACAGTCTTTTTTCAGTCGTGCCCAGTGATGGGACAAGAGATAACAGACACAAACTTGAACGTAGGAAGTTGCATCTAAACATGAGGAGGAACTTCACTTTGAGGGTGATGGAGCACTGGAACAGGTTGTCCAGAGTAATGGTGGAGTCTCATCTCTGGAGACATTCAAAACCTGCCTGCACCTTTTCCTGTGTGACCTCCTCTAGGTGAACCTGCCTTGGCACGGGTTTGGACTAGATAATCTCCAGAGGTCCCTTCCAACCCCTAACACTCTGTGATTCTGTGACATCCAGCTTGCTTCCTTTTACAGGCAGCTTTTTCCTAACATCTGCCTTTGCTGGTTGGATTTCTACAACAATTCCTGCAATAAATTCCAGCAATTCTTTCTGTTTTATTGCTGGCTTTTCACTAGCACCTAGCAGAAGTCTATTCAGAGCAGTGGCTCCAGTACTAGCTGTTCCAGTTGTGATAATCTGTGATGCTTATCTCCAGTGACACAGGAGATCTCTCAATAGTGTGAATTACTTGATAGGGTCACTTCAAAGGATTCTGTGTAATTCCTTCAGACAGCCTGGCTAGATTTCCATACAAATGGCCTCAGTCAAGTTATACAGGCACTTAAGTCACTGTTCTCCTCTTGAGAAAAAGCTTCAGCCAAAATTACTGTAAGCAACTCTGGTAGCACCACCTAGTGCTGGTAGGACTTCCTATTATGACCTCAGTTCTCCATTGCCTTTGAAGTCGTGGAAAGTTTAAAGTTTGGAGAATATAGATTTCTGTACATATAGGTTCTCCTTCTCTGGAGACACTCAAGACCCACCTGGATCTGTTCCAGTTGTGTTCAAGTACATGTGCTTTTGTGTACTTGATTTGATGAAGCCCATGTACCCTTCAATGACAGTTCATCTTCATGTTCACAGAGGATCTCAGAATAATTCTTTTCCTCACAGCTCTCATGCATGACTGGACTGCATGTCTCATTCTCCAGAGCATGCCCTGGCCTCTCAAAGCTTTTGTTTCTGGCTGAAGTCTTTGTGATCATCATCTATTTTTCCCTTACTTCTACTTTCCCTCAGGATGCAGAGACTGGTGCTCTTCCTGATATTCACAGAATCACAGAATGTTAGGGGTTGGAAGGGACCTAGAAGATCATCTAATCCAACCCCCCTGCCAGAGCAGGGGCACCTAGACCAAGTCACCCGGGAACAGATCCAGGTGGGTCTGGAGTGTCTCCAGTTGTGAAAATTGTTGTTGAATTGCATGTTGTTGAATTGAAGTTGTGAAATTATCTCCACTACTCTCAACATCTGCATTATTTTAGTGGCTTAGTCATTTCAAAATCACCTGGTGCACATACATTCCAGCAGGAATTTTAGGGTGTTAATCCCAAAAGTCTTGCAGGAAAAAAACTTCATACCTTTTCTATTATTCCATGCATCAAAGTAATTTAGTTTTTTTCTCTTACAGTAGTTTTAATAATCTTTTATGGAATACTATTTGCAGATTTCATTAACCTGCTCTACTTTTTGTTCTCATGCCATTTGTAAAAGTATTAAAATCTATTTATAGGCTTTCCACCCCTCGACATGCCCATTTGGAATGTGGTCTATCTGGCAGAAATACCTCTATTTTTCATCATTACTCCCTCAGGGACTTCCTTGCAGATTGACTTACTGCTACAACAGCTCTGCTTAGGGCAATTCAACCAGTTCCTAATCCCTAGTAAATTCAGACACTGGAGGCCAATGTACCAACCCCAAAATAGCTGTACCTAGCAATCATCTTGGCTCAGTCCTTCCTTCCTTCCTTCCTTCCTTTCCTTCCTTTCCTTTCCTTCCTTCCTTCCTTCCTTCCTTCCTTCCTTCCTTCCTTCCTTCCTTCCTTCCTTCCTTCCTTCCTTCCTTCCTTCTGGAAAAATTCTTCAAATGTTTTGCTGTTGCCAATTATTTAAAGCAGATTATCACTTTACAGGCAACTCCATGAATGTTTACTTACATTCCTTTTACTTACATACCTTACAGGCAGCTCCATCTCAGTTTCAAAGATTACTCAGGTTGGACCTCACTATTTTCACTTCCTTGCCTGTGATGCTCTGTTCCAGCATGAAGATGATGACCCTGATGGCAACAGCCTGTATTTAACAATTTATTATAGTTTATTTACTTTTACAATTTCTGTGGAGTTGTAACTGTAGTCCTGATTTTTAAAAAGTAAGCTTGGGTGCTGTTTTTTTAACCTGCCAGGTAATTAAGTTTTAAGCCAAAGAAGTTTAAAAAAAATCAACCTGAAAAAGATAAAATCCATTTTTCTTTGCAGTCCAACTGAGGCTCTTGTTGGAGCCTGACTGTTACTCAGCCATGTCTGCAGTATTTTCCACTGGAAACTGTTATCACACCATCATTTCCAGGTTCCTGAAATACATAGAAAGGTCAGAGGAGGCTCGAATTAGTCTTTTTAACCTAAGGGCATCTCTTTATCCAGTTTGAAAATGCCTGTATGAGCATCTTGCCACAAGATGGCCCCTACCAACCACAGCTCACACTCCTCTGGCTGCTGTTTCACTGTTGCCTTCTGTTTCTTACAGGGTCTGGGAATTCTGATCATTATCTTTTACTCCACAAAAAGCTTTTCCAATATATCAGGCCCACGGGACATGATCACCCTCAGGCTTCACAGTGACTATATGCTGAGTTTCTCTGCTGAGTTAATGAGGTGATTGGACATCATCAAGTGAAGTTCTTTACACAGTTCACTTGTAGTGATGGGAAGACTGGGCAGTGGCTAAAGCAGTAAGATTTAGGATGAGATTTTAGTTCTGTATCAACAGTTCCCTCCAAAGTGGTAGCTAAGGTGTTCTTTGAGGAGATGGCTACAGAATCCACATGAGATTCACATCCCAATAGATGAAATGAAATTTCCAGAGCATTTTTCCTCTCCTTGGCTGCTGGAGTGGGAATGTTTAGATCAGCAATTATTAAGGTTACTACTTAATCTAGTGAGATCACAGAGGGCTCTCAGATCTCATCAGCATTAGTGGTTGCTGATGACATCCAGACTTCAGCCTTAAAGATTGCTGAGACTAAATCAACAAAATGGACATCAGTGCCTGAACCTGTGGTGTGACTTATTTTCTGTAGCCTTAAAATGACAGAGTCAGATCCCATAAGTAATTCTTACTGTGAGCTGGGTATCTTATCAGAAGCTTATATTAAATACAGTCCTTTGTTGAGGGAACCACCTGAGACACCAAGTCTAATATACAGAAAAACCCCTCAATAGTTAGGTACCTGTGGCCAGAGATTTTGCCTTAGAGATACTCCCCTGCTGGCAACTTCAGACCCTTTACCCTGGTTCTGTCATTAGTAATGAAGGAGAAGAGAGCTCCCAATGCTGAGATAATTCAGTATCTGTTGGTGGCATGGGGTCTCCACAGAGATGAGCAGTAGTGATCCTATCCAAAAGAGGGCAGCAGTTAAACTTCTATGGCCTGTTTCATGTTATATTAAAAAAATCCTTTTTAGCAATGACAAATGTTGTTTCAAGTAGCTCAATAACTGGGAACCATGCCAGTGCCTGACAGTGTAAGCTGATATTTTATTGATATTTCTCAAAAAGAAGTCAAGCCTGCTTGTGTATGTTGACACTCAGAAAATGCAAAGTTAACATTTACATTCCTAATAAAGGGATGAGGAAGCTTTATGTAAGAGTGAGGATGTTCATCATTTCATTGAAGCCAGTCATTTAGCTTCAAAGCCAATTTGAATGTATTAGAAATGAGACTGGGGGGGGGGATGGTGGGGAACTGAGATCTGAAGCTGTTTCAGAAAGTTTTCTCCCTGGCCCTTTCTTTCCAGCTGCTGTCAGTACCAAGCTGCACCACAGCTCTTCCTTATCACAGAACCACAAAGTTACTCCAAGGCTCACTAGTCATCTTATTCTCACTGGCACAGGCATTTCCTGCTGGTTCTCAGCTGCTGGAAAAGAGGGGTTTTTTTTCCTGCCAGTAAATGTTTTCCATCTTATTTACTGATCTTTTTTTCTGCACCCTCTGGCCAGGGAAGCCTCCAGCAGGTCCTGGCAACCCTTGGCCCAGAGCCACAGACTCCTCCTAGTTGGAAGGAGCCCTGCAGGTCTCTAGAACAACCTCCTGTGCTGAATCCAAAACAGGCTGCTTAGGGTAGTATAAGGTCACCTCAAGGTGTCTTACAGCTGAGGTGGGGCAGGAACTAAAGCAGGAATGTGCTGGAAGCAATTTATTGTGCTTTGGCAAAACTACTCAGCAGCTGATTCCTGACCCAGCTGTTAGAAATCCCTCCAAGCAATTACAATTTTGCTGCTTCCCACCAGGTTTCTCACCCTGTGCTATTACAGCCTCCTGGGCTATTACTGTCTGCACTGCTCAGCTACTCACTGTCCCTGTGTTAGGCTTTCCCAGTTAATAGGAACAGAAAAACATCCCTGGGGGATGGGACAGTAGTCTCAGTCAGTGTGGACATAAGCCCATTGGTACTGCTTGGCTTCAAGAGCAGTACCTTAGTCCTTTAGGTCTAAATTGGAATGCACAGTTGGAAATTTCCAAGAAATTATATTTCCAGAATCTGTTCTGGAAACCTTTGGCTTCCTTACTACATATTTAACTTTTTTTTGAAACAAATTATTTTCATCATTTTTTGGAAGTATGATTGTAAACACACCAGTAACTTCCCCCAAAATATTTCCATTTTTTTCCTAATCCTATAAATCAGTCCTGGATTTTAACCCTCTTATCTGTTAGATTTCATGTCTAGAAAACCAAACCAAAAAAAAAAACCTCTTACCAGTCCCTCAGTGTTGAGCTCCTTTCTAGCTCTTTCTCTTCTGGCTATGGAAAGCTATCAGTGCTCCCTTGGGAAAGGAGCTGGGTTGTGCAGCCAAGGTTGTGCTGAAAAAAAGCAAATAATAGAAAACAAATAAACAAATCAACCACCCTTAGCTACTCAATGGCATTGAGGCAGGAAAAAAAAGACCTCACACATTCAACTCCCCCTTTTCTTTTTCTTTCCCCCTGGTATTTTTGACCCCCACTGGAAGTTTCATTGATGCTTCAGATGATACCAGGCCTGCTTCATGAAGCCCCATTTTCATCACATATCTAAAAATCTGAATTTTTACATGGACACAGGCATCTTTCATCTTGCAGAGCTGAAATAAAGGCACCTCCCAAACCACAGGAGCTGACCAGTCAGGGCCTCCATCAGTCCATTTGAATTTCAGTTGTCCTTGTCACCAGTGTTCAGGTTCTTTTGCAGGGCTTGGGACCAGTTCCATATGCAGAAAGGGACCACAGCTTTGCAGATCAATCCCTGTTTATTTTGGTAAGAATGAGACCAGGAGTCTGTTTCCACCAAGTGCTGCTCACTGCTCAGAAGAGAAACCAGAGGACATGGTTCCATGCTTTTGTTGCAGCAGATTTCCTTGCCAGGAAAAACATTTTTACCCTTTTTTTTTTTCTTTGTGTGTTTTATTGGTTGCTATTTCCACATTAGCTATTCCTGAGATGATTTCCTGTATGGAAGATGTAATATTTTTCATTCCAACAATAATTTTATTAACAGTTGCCATTTTCCACCAATGTTTCTGCATTTTGGGATAGAAACAAGTTATATGTTCTAAATTCCTATTTTCATTACAGTTCCTCTAGGAAAGTTTTTAAGGCAGTTCTTTCATACCTCAAAAATTCCAGGGAAAGGAATTTTATCAGAGCAATTTTCCATCAAGTTCCAGGCTGTTTCCTGCTTCCTGCAGAGGTAACCTCATCCTTCTACTGCCATTTAAAAGTCAAATGTTCCTCTCCCTCATTTGGCTTTTGTGCTGCTTGGTTATAACTTCTACTGCATTATAAACTTTCCCTTCTGGAAACAGCAATTACTTACATTTTTTGAGGCAATTCTTCACACTTTTGTACATCCAGTAAGTGGTGGTGTTGCACGTGTGTCTTTGCTGAAGCCCAGGAATGGAATTCCAGCAGCAGCAGGTTCGACCTTGACTTAGTAAGAAGTTAGGGTTACATCTCAAATGTCACCTGTGGCCTTCACCAATCTCACTACTTCAGAATGAAAGTACTCCTGCTTTCAGTCAGGAATCTGAGGGGGAGGTTGTTTGTGGTTCTTTTCAAAGGAAGAAGGGGTTTTTATACAAACATTGAATTGATGGCATTTCTTGAAAGAAAATACTAGATGCTTTTTGGAGGAAGCTCAGCAGAATTGAGAATGCTCACAGCCAGTCCCAACATATGGTGTGCTGTTTACTTGTCCAAATTTCATAACATTTACACCAAGTTTCTGTTTACCCCCCAAAACATCTCCAAATGATGTGAGCTTCTACAGAGCACCCAATAAGCTCGAAGGAGTTTCAAATCAGTTCTTCTCTAGGTGAAGTGGGAGTTGGCTTCTGTCCCCTGCAGCACAGATCTTCAATGAGTAGCACAGTCCCCGTGGAAGCAGCTGTTTCCTTCTGGGCTAGTTTCTCTGCAAAGATTCTGGATTTGCAGGTGTATTCTTTCCATCTGAGAAATCAGAGGCAGGCAGCAGCCAGAAGAGGCAATGACAGTAGTTGTGGCTGCTCTGGGCTGCAGAGAGTGCCTGTGGTTGGATTTTATGCCATCTACTGACCCGGTCACACCACAGCAAGTTTTCCCCAGGCACCCTTCTCCTTATTCTCAAGGGCAATGAAAACAAGAGAAATTGTCTTAAGGCACCCAGAGATGCCACAGAGGCAAGATTTGGATCTCATATTTGTAGCTCAAACCCATCACTAACATGACAAAACCAAAGCCATTAGAAATTCCTCCTTCAAAGAGGCAGAAAATACCATTTTCCAGAACACGTAACACATTTTAGATTTTGATTCAGGTTTTTAATAAATTGTGCCAGTAGAAGCTTTCAAAGGCCATGATATATCAATAAATAACAGTTAAATTGAGTTCCTGAGAAAGAACCTACCACATGAAAGAATGTCAGATAGATGTAAATAACAAAAAATGGCATTACTATATAAAAAAGCAGTAATACTGAATCTTACATGAACTGTCACAACACAAGCACTGCATACCTCAGAACATTCCTTTCATACAAATGTAAACAAATACACAATCATTTTTGTTTAGTTTAGGCTGATGAATTTATATGTTGTTGCTTAGATATCTAAACAATGGATAGGATATGCTAAAACATTAAAGGATAATATGTGGAATAATAATATATGGAAAAAATAATGAAGCTCCAGATTTAAAAATAAAATAAAGCAAAAACACATTAAAGGAGTGTTGTCCTCAAATGTTATTATGTCAATCACCTTAAATAGGACTGTTACACTAATCTGAATTAAGGATTTTTTGTGTGTGTGTTTACTTATTTAGTTATATATAATATATATGCAAATATGTATGGCTTAATTATCTTTAGTATTCTGATATCACCTTGAATAATTTGCATGTATACAGATTTGTTTTTTTAAATGCATATTTTAACATAGTTAAAAATGGATATTTCAAAGTATGTCTGTAATTTGACAGAAACGAAGGACTACTGTGTTCCATCAGAGCAACATGTTTCCCTACAGCCAGAAGGACAGAAAGACCTCCCAACAACACCAACGTTACCAGATGTCAGTGCCTCGGGTGCCAGGGTCCTGGACGGGTCACACTCAGGATCTGAGACCCACACGCCTCCAGGAGCCAGCAGGGCCTGGGTAACAGCCAGCAACAGCTGAAGACCACGAAACCTCTAGTTTGTTATAAACTCTGCAATCTCTTTTACAAAATTACTATTGGGTACAATCAGAAAAAAAAGAAACCATCCACACAATACATTAGCAACACACGGATTAAAACGAGTCTCATTTTAGACCCTCAGTAAAAATGGATCCACAGGACCTGCCTGTGAATGGCAAGAAAAGGCCGTTTCAAATAGAAAAACACTGCTCATGCAACATTCTTCACACGAAATCATACCCAAATTGTCACTTGCTCACACTTTCTATTACACTCTGATAAGCAGAAGGAAATAAAGCAGCTTTAAGGTTATGTCACAAGTTTGAAATGTGGAAAATACATACAATAAACAAAAATCACGGTGCGAATACAATGGTATCAGTAAATTTAGAAAATTAGAGAGCAGTTTTTTTCTTTTTTTTTTTCTTTCTTTCTTTCTTTCTTACATTATTGCACAGAGACCTTTTATCACTTGTTCTTCAGCTTTATGCATCTTCCTAAGTGTGAAATAAGTGCTATGGATAAAATAAAAATGTAGAAAAGAAGAACAGCAGCATGATTTGTCAGTTAATCCCTATAATTTAGTAGGAAAGAAAACCCTGCTATAAACAAAATATAAGTGCTCTTTATTCATTATAAAATAACGCTGACAGTTGCAGAAGTCTGTAGATGTTAATCTGAGGGGGATGCTGACCTCAAATTAAAATAGGCCTAGAAATGATAGACCTGCTGGCCTTGCAGATTTTGGTGAAGACCAGGATTTCAAGTGTAATTATTAACAAAGTTATTTACAGTAAAACTGACCTGAACTTCCAAGAGTGCCATTTTTAGGACCTGGCCCTGCAAGCTTCTCACTCCTTAGGATGCCCCCAGCCTCAGCTGAAGCTACATCTGCCCGAGGATGCAGGATCAGCTCCTAAAGGATCAGTTAAAGGCCCTACTGGATTTGAGATTCGTCTTAGCTGGAGTACTCTATACAATCATTTACACATAAACGGGCTGACAAGCTCCGGTCTGATCCACCACACCTTTGTCTTCTTCAGCAGACTTCTCAGCCTGGCCCACTTCCATTCCCGAGGGTTTGGGATACCTGAAGGGATACCCATTGTCATCGAAGAACCTCCGGAAAGTAAACTCATAAAAAGCATGTTCTGTGTGTTTGCTGTTGGACGAGGCCAGGGGATCCCAGGTCCTGGCGCTGTCGCCGCTGGCGTCGTCCCAAGGACTCTCCTCTTCCACGGGATCAAAATTGGAAGTGTCCATGGGATGGCTGATCTTTGGAACGTAGGGAGCTGGCTGCCTACGGATATCGGTAGAGAAGTCCATGGAGTGGAAGAAAGAATGGGCCTTGATATCATCTGCTCCGTTTCTCCCCAGCCTGTCCTCAGCAGCACAGCAGAGCTTTGTGATGAGATCGGTTGCCTCGGGGCTTAGCTTGATCTGTGAGGGAATGTGCAGTGTGCTTTCCCAATTTATCACCTGGAGGTAAGAAAGGTGTTAAAACGACCTCTACTCTTGGAAAGAGAATCCTTCTGATTGTCAACATCAACTGTACAAAAGTATTACCCACACAACTAGTCAACCCACAGTCTGCCTATGTATTTTAGAGGTTCAAGAGCCCAATGATTAGATTTACATTGGCTAGAAGTTATTACATTAATGAATCAAGAAACACTGTTGGATAGTAGATAAAAGGAACTTTTCCTTTTAAGAAAGGCAAATGCCTTCCTGAATGCTCCCACAGTCAGACTGGAGAACATATTCAGTCTGAACATGACTTCATGGAATGCCTTCAAGGCCATTTTGTCTCCAAAATGTAAACTAGGAAAAGTGGTCATGAGATACACCCTTTCTAAGAAAAAAACCTACACGTTGCCCACTGCAATTCTCACTGGCATATCAGCTTACTGCAATCTGACAGGCACTTTAAGGAATTTACATGCATGAACTCATGTTTAAGAAACCAGAATCCTGCTAAAAAAACCCCCCATAAAACTAGTAACTATCTATGTAGTTGGACAAGTGAGTTCCAGTCTGATACTCAGTATAGTCATTGATGGGAAAGCATTTGTGCCTGCACAGAACTATTTAAAGTCAGGCTTTTGCCATCTCTACTTCATTCTCTAGTAAAACAGAAGGGGATAGGTCTGTGCATGGAGAAGGGAAAAGGTTAACTATTTGCTATCAAGTTGGAATTTTGCTCCACCTTACCTTCAGTTGGGTTTCTGTGGGTGTAGGAGCCAGGAAAGGAGGCTGTCCCACTAACATCTCAAAGAGGATCACACCAACACTCCACCAGTCACAGAGCTGAGTGTATCCTGAAAGGCAAGTGAAAAGGTTGCTCTGCCAACCGAGCAGTATGTGTGTAAAGCTACTTGCAATTAAGCATCAAAACACACAGCACAGGTTTCCAACTCTCCTCAGTTTGTGACCTATAAATGCACCTCCATCATAAAGCTGCTTCTGCTTGCTCAACTAGTTTCTATTGCTGTGATCTAATCCTGTTGTCTGTGGACATTTCTGAACAAATTTAATTCTCAACAGAAATGAGCAGTGAGATTGTGTAATTACAAAGAATGACCTTTTTTTAATTTTTTTTTGTGCCCTGTCCCACAGCTACATCACTACCAGCACAAAATGGGCCCCAAAGAGTAACAGAAAGGAGAAGAAACAATTTAAATCACTTAACTGCTATGACAAAACTAGTAAGGTATGTGTTTGAGATCTCCAAAAAAGAATGGAGGATGTAAACACTGATTTCAATGGGTATTTGTGTCATCAAATGATGCAGGATGTTGAGAAAGATCAGGCTTAGGATTTGGCTTGCAAATTACTTTGAACATCTAATCTTATTAAAGAACATCTCTGTTCTGCACAGACAGCCACAATTACTACCTAAAGTCCTTAAGCCAAGCTTTGGAATGCAGGCTGTCCAGGGCATATTGTGCAAGAGTTTTTGTTGGGTTTCCCCAAGATTCTGCTGCTAACCTGGAGGTCATGTTTCCTCAAGTTTACATCAATCATATTTAAGTGGTCCATCTGAATCTGTGATACAGAACCATCAGCTACTTGCTGGTCAATGTAAACTTGCTGGTGGTCATATTTATACTGCCTGAGTACAGATAATCTGCTTTAAACTTGGAAAGTATCACTGCCAACATCATCTGACACATTTATTAGCAGTCTCATTCAAAGGTCTCTGAGTGTGGATATCCCCAGACACACAAAGTATGACCACCATCAATGTCAGCAATGTGATGGTAAACAGAGGAGCATTCTTAATCTGAGCTAAGTGTTTGAGGCCTTCAGAATGACAATCTGCCAAAGTAGCAAGCTTATCTAAGGCTAAAAAACCCAACCCAAACAAAAAAAAAAACCAACAAGCTAGAAGGTATTTCAAAGCAACTATGTTCACTTAAACAGGAGAAAAATACAGGTTATCTACCTTTTCGAAGCAGGACTTCAGGAGCAATATAATTAGGGGTTCCAACTAATGAGTGGGCTAGACATCTCTGATGCTGCTTCTTAGCCCTTTGTTCCAATGTCTTCAGCCTATCTCCACATCTACAATTGGACACATCATCCCAAAGGTCACTGGGTTCCATGCTGTCTTGTCTGATATGGCTCCCTTTCAAATGGGAGAGAAAGTTTACATTCACAGTCACAAAACACAACATGCAAAGAGAAAAGTATCTACAGTAATTGTGCCATCTTATACTTTCACTGAAGAACAGCATTTATACTTTAAACCCAAGGGATTTCCTTCTGCCTTCCCCTTCACAACTGGCTTTCCATAAACAGCAAAATGTCTCAGTGCAAGGACACACGTTCCCATAAGGGTGATACAGGACAATGGAGTATATTTACATTAGCTACCCCAATTGCTTATGACCCTTTTTGCCAACAGATGCCAATATCAGTAATAACAGTGCCATACCAATGGCACACACCAGAGGTGCATGGACTAGTTGAAATCTGGGATTAAATTATTTCCCCATCAAAAGAGACCCTCCAAAGAAGCATAAACTGAAAAATTGCTACTACTGCAGTGGTCAGCCACATTACTGGAAACAAAGGACTGGGAACAAACTAACTGAGCAGATCAGAAACAGACACATCTTGTCATCAACTGTTTGTCAATGTACATATCACATCTGTTTTCTGAGCTGGCATTTCTGCCAAGAGGTACATTTTTGTTTCAAAATAAATAACACGGTATCATCACAAATAAAATCTAAGGGCTTTACCTTTCTGATAGTATTTTGAATTATGAGTCCACCTGAATCCAGTACACAGTCCAAAGTCAGTCAGTTTGATGTGCCCATCGAGGTCTATCAGGATGTTGTCAGGCTTGATGTCTCGATGAATAAACCCCATTTTGTGCACACTCTCTATAGCCAGAGTAAGCTCAGCAATGTAAAATCGAGCCAGACGCTCTGGAAACACCTCCATCCGAATCAGCAGACTCATCATATCCCCACCAGGGATGTAGTCCATCACAAAGTACAAGTTGTCTTTGTCTTGGAAGGAATAGTAGAGTTTCACCACCCATTCATTGTCTGCCTCAGCAAGAATGTCCCTCTCTGCTTTGACATGAGCCACCTGGTTGCGGTTGAGCACGTCTTTCTTCCGCAGGGTCTTCATGGCGTACAGGGCGTGGGTGTCTACTTTGCAGGCCAGGCACACTTCTCCAAAAGCACCAATGCCCAGGGTCTTGATTTTCACAAACATAGATTTGTCCATTTTGGCTCTTTTAAGCCTGTTGTAGTTGGACTCCTTCTGGTAGAGAATCTTCCTCATTTGCTCCTGTTCTGCTTCACAAAGGCCGGCCTTTACAAAGAGAAGCAAACCACAAGAGCTAGTACTGCTACTCTGGGCATTCCCAAAGCACATTTCTCAGAAATATTAACCAAGGATTAGAAAAGACATATTCACATGAGGCATAACCTCGTGCCTGCCTGCTGAGGTATTTCTGAAATACTGGCAAATTCCCTGTGCCCTAAGTTGTCACCTGAAGTTGCTATGGCTGACACTGCTCTGCTTTTCTCATCTGACTGAAGGAGAGCCCTGGGGCAACAGTCAGAGGGGGGAATGGAACACAACCAACCTGAGTGTGGGATTTGGTTTACACCTTTCAAATATGGACTTTGCCATGGGGCTCCACTGTATGCTTGTGCATTAAGTACAGCTTTAAGTTAAACTGAAGCATAAACCTTGATGCACAGTCCACTTTGTTCACAAATGGTTTTCTGGGGCAACTTTGATTAGTGCCTGATGAGCAGGGGCAAAGGAGGGGGGTGGAGGGAGCTGAAGCTGGCAGATTAGCAGGTTAGAGACCCAAGCATACATCCACATGGCTGCTGCTTTGATTTAATTTCACATCTGTAGCCTAGGTCTTTAAAGATGAATGTGGGCAGCCAGACTATGCAGTATAAAAATGAAATTCATAGGAATAAAGGATGGAGGAGGTTTGCAGAAACTTGAAGAACAGGTAGGATGAATTTTCATACTGAAGACAACAGGCAAATCAAATCAATACTGTTTTTAAGGCAAGTACATCAACCCATAATAGAGGAAGTGTTTACTCTTTTAAAATAATCAGTGTGTTGTGTTATTGGTTAATTCTAGAATAATGTGATATTCAGATAGCCAAAAATCTCCCGAGTGCATTACTCCATCCAGTGATGAGGTTGCTAGGGAAATAAGTTGTTTCTGTTTATGGCTGAATTATGTCTGAGTGATGAAGTCAGGGAAAGCTGAGGAGTCAGAAGAGAAGAACTAATGCAATTAGCTGCTGGTTTACTTCTCTAGAGATCATTTCCTATCTCAGTCTGAGGAAGACATTCACAAGCAATGCAATGCAATCTGTACGTGCACTGAGGATGAACTGTTAACTGTCAATAAAATGCTGACCTTTCAAGATATTTTAGAAGCATATTAGTTTAATTTTAGCCTCAACAAACAAACCACTGAGTTTTCTGGAACAATGTGAGCATCAAATTAATTAACTCTGGAAGCTGACTGTGCTAGGAAAGATTGAGTAGTTAATTATTATCCATTATGCATTAATAATGGCTTTCCTTAGCATTTATCCTTAAACACAATGGTAGACTCATCATGTTCTAGTCATGCCTGGGAAAAAAAAAACCCCAGCATCTTCCACATTTTAAAATTAAAACCAAAACTGCCAGATCAACCATCAGAACTTGTCAGCTTTGTTTTAAACAGCCATATTTAAGTGAATCAGCTTAGGTTTGAGAGCTACAATTAGGCACAAAAGAAGTTCTCTCACTCAAAATACACCTCCATGAGACTTGCTTCTAGAACAAGTTCCAGCAAGGGTACCATGAGCCAAGCTGGCCAAGACATGATTATATGCATGATAATACTTGACTGGAAGTTGTCTGTTGGAACACATGTAAGTAATAATATCATGCATATATATAATATAATTATGTATTCATCTTAATACATGGCACAGTGAATATACTGCCAAGTTGAACCATGGCTCTGGTGAATGAGTGGCTATCATGGAACAGGGAGGAAGAACTGGAGCAAAGGAACTGGAGCAGGATCCCTAGGGAGGTTGTGGAGTCTCCTTTCCTGGAGACATTCCAGACCCACCTGGATCTGTTCCCGGGTGACTTGGTCTAGGTGCCCCTGCTCTGGCAGGGGGGTTGGACTAGATGATCTTCTAGGTCCCTTCCAACCCCTGACATTTTGTGATTCTGTGAAAGGGAAATCCCTTTTTCAGAATTTTGCATGACCTGCCCAAGTATTGCCAGAATTTTCTCACACTCAGATTTGGCTTCTGAGTTCTTGCCTAAGCAAACCAAATACTTTCCTGCTTTGGGGGGTGTGTGTGCACACTTCATTTTTCTTTTCTGATATGAAGAGGTTATTATTGATCATCTCAGGTTTTTCAAACAGCCTCCCAGAACTTCCCCCAAATAATAATAGACATATATCTGGTGTTGGATACCTACCACTCCCCATGGAGCCTGCCTTTATAAATCTTTTGACTGATTAAAAATAATCAATTTGGCCCCATTAGCTTTTATTAGAATAAAACAAGAATTACTTTAGCCATTTCTTGCTCCAACTGTAATCTTCTGTTAATTTTCTGCTGGTAGGTCTTGATGACATTTTCCACATGTTGCTCCATGTAGAACTTGAAGGCAAAAGGTGAGTAGCTCTTTATTCGGGATTCTCTCTTTTCCTCATCTTTGCCATTTCTTCTCACGGGCACCGGTGACGTCTGAATCTGCTTTTTATCCTTGCTTGCTTTTTCAGCTTTAGTGCTCTTGCTGCTTTTATCATTTCTCTCGCTGCTCTCCTCAGCCTTGCTGCATGTTGTACTGGGGACTACACGCAGGGTCTGCTCCACACCCATGCACAAGCAGTTGATATCAAACTGCTCAGAGCTCCCGGGAAGTAACAAATGCTTGGGGTACGGCGGTGGCGGACACCGCAGCTCCTGGTTCCCGTAATCCACTTCTAGCTGATAGGCATTAGCTGCTCCCACAGCTGGCATGTGCTGCTCAATGATCTCCAAGCCATCCACAGCTGGTGTCTGAGCAGGTAACCAACCAGGATGGGAGGGTCCCACTGCAGTCTGAGGCTCGGGTCTCATCACTCTCATGCTCTTGACTGGCTGCAGAATATGGGCAGACGTGACTGCCGTGATGGTGTTTGGAGATGTAATGGAAGGATCAGGTTTTCCTGGAGGAACCTGTCTTATAGACACCGTCACTTGTGGCTGTTGCTGGTGGCTGTTAAATGAGTTTGTTCTGCTTGGCACCGTGGCATCAGGCCTGAAGGACACATGTTGCCTTGGAGATGTTTCTATTCCTGGGTTTTGTAAAGAATCTCGGCGTGACGGTGTTGCTGCCTGCCACTGCTGAACCTGAGGATTGTTCATGTCATAGAGGTCCATGTTCAGGCTATTTCTAGAGGGAGTCAATAGATTTTGTGGAGGACTGTCTGAAAAATCATTAGCAAAGGCTGGACCTCTGGCTATCACATGCATCTGATGAGAAGAAGGACTTGTCTGTTTGTGATGAGAATGTGATATATACAGGCCCGCCGGTGCCTGCTGAAATGCATGACCAGAATTATTCTGAACAACTGCTCCTTTATTTGGGAGATTGGTGTATCCTCCCTCCTGCTGCAGTTTGTTTTGGAAGGATGGACTCCGCTGAACCCCGTAGCCCATAGGCTCCCCCTGCACCATCATGTGCTGCCTGCTGTAATGCTGGCTGTTGGAGCCATGGGACGTCTGCAGCTGCAAAGCTTGACTGCTGTGATTAGCCACTGGATAGTTCATCACAGAAGACTCAATATTAGCAGGGTATGTTTTCTGCTGATGGCTTGTTGGTGTGCTGTGAGTGCTTACTCCAGAGGGTCGCTGCACGGGAGCATTTATAGCTGTTGACTGTGAAGTAGAGATTAAATAGTCCATGTATGGCCTTGGAACTTCAGCAAGCATATTTGCACCTTCTGCTCCAAAGCCTGTCCCTTCATAGGCTGCATTGCTGATCTGATGGTAGGACGGAAAAGATTCACTTGATCCTTCAAAGCTTGGCCTGCGAGTTACATTATTTGGCACAATACCCTTTCCTTTGTGAAAAGAACACAGAAGAATGTTAGGAAGTGATTCAGGTGAACCAAATACTTTGCATTACTCATCCACCTATACATAGACATACACAAACACACACAGACACTGCACAGGGAGTATGTGTTGTAAGAACACCTTCCAAAACCTAAATTAAGCACTCAGAACATTTAAAGTTATAGAAGCCAAGTGCTACTATTGATAATGAGCTACTGGCCCACAACACTGCTCATGCCAGGAAACATCAGGGAGTCCTATCAAATCATGAAAATAGCAGCACAAATTCCTGAACTATGAAATCATCAGATTACACTACAGCCTGTTTTTGAAACCTGGACCCGTGTTACCAGTCATTATTCACTGACAGGAGGAAGCTCCAGAGCAGGGGGTTAAGTACAGCAACAACGGGAGAAAAAAAGCTCCTGGAAGGACTGTCAATACAACTTAAAGTCAACATTGCTCCAAGCTACTAGGTCATCCCACAGTCCACAACTTCTGTTCAGAGAACTCACTGCTCATACTGGGAATCTGTTTACAACTCTCTGCTCCATCATTCTCCTCAAAACTCCTTGTTTCCCTCCCCTTCATTTACAACAAAGGCATCATACGGTTTGTCCTGTGTTCTTTCCAGTGTGTTTGACACAGAGCATCCCCTCATGTTACTCATCTTCCATCTGTCTGAAAGGCAAATCTTTCAGGGTGTCAACATGTTAATCTTAGCTTGAAGAATGTGCAGAGACAAGATGACATCATTCCTCCACTGGAAGTGTTAATGGCACTTTTGACAGTTCTTTGAGCTAAAGACAAACTGCAGGTGTATAAAGCACTGGCTGGCTGAAGAAAAGGGGATGCTCTGTGATGTTTTTTTGGTTACACTTCTGATCTTTAGCTTTCACAAATCACAGGGTTTGTTGACTTCTTGCCTTGACACATAAGCTTGGCTAGATACAGGCACTCAAGGACATGCACATTCCTAAGGTAGGTCTAAACACCATCTCTGCACACTGAAGAGACTGCCTCCACTCTAAATGACACATTCATGAACAATGCAATGTTGTGAAATGGAATCAAGTTGGAAAATCAGTATTCTTTAAATTGAAATCTGTAATCAGCAGCTCTTTTTCCTATGATAACACAAGGCTTAATGAGGTTGGTGCTTTTAACAGCACTCCCTGATAGCTCATCTCTTGGGAAGCTGAGATGCACTGATGAGGCTGTGGCAATCCAAAGCATCCTAAGAAGTGGCTGCTGTGGTCTGGAGGTGGGAGGCAGTCAGATGGCCCATTTGTCATCTCTGTCAGTAGGATTCATGCTGAGCCTCAAGGGCAGACTGTTCCATATCAGAGGCCAAGAAGGGAAGTTGCAGCAGCAACTGAGCTCCTTTGGGACACATACTTCAGCTGTGCAAGGAATCTTGCTGATGTCAAGAAAGTTATGAAGCCCATTTCCTAGATTTGTGTATTAGTTCTGGCCTGAGAGGGGACTGTTTGGATGTGTGAAGATACCAAGTGAGGTAGCTGCAGATGATTTTTTCTTCACACATTCCTATCTGACACAGTAACTGTTATGATTATCTCCTGCCTGTGAAGGTTTTAGATCAGTGTGTATTCTTCAGATTAATCAACTATCCTCATGGGATCATCTGCTTCTGTACATAACTCTGTCACACAGTAATCTATTTTTTGAGTCTTGCTGAAACTTATTAGCTTTGCTACTGAAGTTAAAGCAGGACAAAAATTAATAATGTGAAAATCTATTTCCATACATCAATACATGGAATTCAAAAGCAGAAGATTTAAGTTCTCAAACTGCAACTGAAAAGTTCTTAAGTGGCACATCCTTCCTGATAAACACGAGGAGATCTACACTAGCCTAGCACAAACATCACCACACCAAACAGATCAGTATGAGTTTGTGGCACCTCAAGCAGGCAAACAACAATGCATGATGTTTAATTTTTGTGGATTCTAAAAGCAAAGGTGGATTTTCAGCTCAAAAGGTTAAATATTCAAAACAGCTGTGTGCATTGGAATGTTAAAAAAGCAAAACTAAATGCAAATGAAAGATAACTGAGTAATTAAACTGCTAACCTAGAAAGATTTTTCAACCCTTTCATAGAAAATGTATTCTCTTTAGGACTGTGTGTGTTCTTTCTCTTTAAGGAATAAAATCTTTTTGATATGAAGCAAAAGACAGGTCAGTAAATCTGTCAGAGTTCTTTTTAGTTCTCTTTCAGGCCCAATTGAGGACACATTTATGCACATATTTTGACAGAGCTCTCCAGATAGCAAACTGGACAGTATTACTTTGTCTCTCAGGTGGCCACCCTGCACTGTAACACTCCCAGAAAAGTGTTCTTACAGTTTCCCAGAATTTCCCCAAATAATGAAACATGAAGGCTGATAGAAATACAGGACCATCATCTTTTCCCAACACATCTATAGCTCCATTTCTGAGAATTACCACCTGGAAAATAAGGTCCTTCCCTTTCTCTGTCTCCCCTGTATGTCACTACCCTCAGGGTCCTCCAGGAAAGTGGCCTTACTGAAGACCTCCTTCCTCTCCAGGGATTTCTCTTTGTAAACTGAGTGGGCTTTCTCATTTGTCATGTGGAAATCACTTGCATTCAGTAAACAATTTACAACCACACCTAGAGATCTACACTACTGTAATCAGATTGAATGGATCTGTTAGCTTCAACTAGCTCAACAGAGACAAGACCTTTTAAGCCTTCATGTCCCTGACACAAGAAAAAAATCTTGTCCATAGAAACAGGCCTCTGCTGACAGCTCCCCAGTCTGCTCAACCCTTTGTCCACTAACCCCTCTGCAGCATGTAACACTGTGTGATTGCATGGCTTCAGCCAGGCAGGGGATGGTTATTTATCTGCTAGGACAGTTTTTGAAACCCAAAGAAGATAAATGTACCAAACTCTATCCAAATCAGAGTGTGTCCTTATCCCAGATCAAAAGTGTTCAGCAATGCTCTAAGTGCCAGTACCTAAATGGAAACAACTTTTGAAAGGCTTTTTGTCAGCAGTGTTTTTTTGATGTGATGTTTGCTGATGCAGGGCTCAAATCCTCCAATTTGGTAATTTACACAAAACAGAACTGAAGCATACTAGAAGGGGGGAGTGGAAAAGCTCCTGCTATTTCAGCCCAAGCTATTTCTGCTGTGTACTTACAAGGATGTTAACAGGAATTAATTGTTGAGGAATGAGCCATCTCACAACCCCGTAGTAATTACCTACACACAAGAGCTTTTCCCCCACAGTAAACTTCAGATGACTGAGATGACTTGCACTGAAGAACAAACAGCTTTAAGGAGGTGGACTGTGCATGTGCACATGGACAACTCTCAAAGCAGGTAAGTTGTATGCAGCTTCCAGCCCAGTTCACCTTCACCTTCATGTCATGGTCTCCCACAAGACTACTGAATACTTCCAATCCAATTCTTCTCACCACCACCGACTTCACTCTGAAAACTAGTTTTTTACAAGAAAGAATACAATCTAAAGCAAAAAAAAAAAAAAACCTGCTTACCTGGTGAGGTCTGCTTAATTACACGAACTATCTGCTCATTTCTAGGGTCCAAGTAGCTCATCTTACTGATGTACTCCAGAGCTGCTTCAATGCTCCTGCTACCCGTCTGCTTCAGTGCCCGGACAGCCATCTCCTGTGTAAAGCAAACAACTGAATCACTCTGAGACAAAACCAAGCACTGTGCTGCAGGCTAGAAAGCAGGGAGAATTCTTATATATATATAGAAAAAGTTGATAATTCACACCAGATCACAGCTGCTTGAAGCCAAAGGGACTCACATTCTGAAAACATTTGCACGCCTTGTACAACTCAAAAATGAAAACCTACCCAGACTCTACAGTTGAAGCAGCACTGAATTTACATATAGTAATTTAAGATTCCTTAAAATAAACTTTAAATCAGGTCTGGAAAAAGCAGCAGAGCTTGACATGAGATGAAACAGAATGATATATTTAGCTTTTAGTATTTGAGACCATATCTCTTAGTCACACCTGAACACAGGAAAAGTTTTACCCTTTCAGAGATGCCACAAGAAGCTAATTAGGCAGGGCTTGATTTCTGCTGACTAGAGCCAATGGGAAAGAAAGACTCTGGGTTTACTACAGCTGGAACACCTTTCACTTTCTGCTTGTAAAATGCCTAGTCACACTGAACTGAATGTCTTTGTAGCTGTATTTTACTGGGCACACATCCACCACTGAGAAGTTAAGCTGGGTGCCACACACCTGAGCTCTAACACAACCACAGTTAAGCATCCCCTGCAGTTCCTTGAAACTTATAGGTCAGGTATACAGAGTACCACTCAACAAAAACTCCCCTCTGTAGTTGCAAAGCAAAATTCACAAATCTTCCTGGTCTTTTCTGAAATGATGGAGAAGCTGCTATCTGGAGTTTTAATGCTGAATTCAACTCTCTGAACTTCACTTACCAGCAAATTAGATACCTAGTAAAAAGTAGATGCTGAGAAACTTCCTGTAATCACCTCCCAAAGACAATTCATAAAATGGGTAAAACAGAAGATAAATGGATGTTTGGTGCCAGAAGATTAAAGGACTAATTCCAACAGGTTTTTTTCCCCAGCTCTTAGATGGCTACAGTTGGATTAAATGAATGTCACCATCAATGACTGCAAATGCCAGTATCCCATTATCTTGCCACTTTACTGCCATTTTGGGGGGAATTCTGTCATCATGACATGCCCACTGAGAGCTGAATCAGAAGGAATTTGTGCCCTCTTGGCTTGGCTCACCAGCAGCAGATATGCTGGCTGGGTTGACACAAGCTCACCACTCTGTTCACCAGTTCTGCACACTTGCTCCCAGTAAGGTAGCCCCAGCTGTATGCCCCCTTCCCATGCCATCTGGAGTAAAGAACAACTCTGCCCAACTGAACTGCCAGTACCTGTAACACTCTGGCTGCTCATTTACCAAGGGAGGACCACCACAGCTGACACTAACTCACATTTAACACAGAGCCACACACTGGCACTTGGCATTTCACTTCACTTAGCTCAGTCCCCTCCTACTCCCCCCCCAAAACAGCAACGTTTTCTCCATTACTCAGAGGTTCTGCTTGGGGAATAGCTATAGCAAGCTGGAATATTTTTCATACAATTTATGACTCATAATTCGTAGAAAGGCAGTAGTTGGTTTCACATTTCCTACAGCTGAAATATTTCACTGGCATCAACACATTACTAAAGGCAATTTTAAATAAACAGAAAACTATTATGTGTCAAGGAAGGAATTTAGCTTTTCCCTTACTTTTCCTTTCCTTTTTCCTTTTTCCTTTCCTTTCCACATACATTTCTAAGGTATTAACAAATTTGCATCTTAGTGCTCAGCAGTCTCATCATCCAGGGACTCTGGGCTTTGTACAGGGTCCACAGGGCTGCTCATACACTCTGCCCATTTACAGCAGCTGGATCTAGCCTTAAATCACAGGTCTTTAAGTTTCCTAAATCATATGTGCTCCACATGCACAGTTGAGCTGGCTTGGATGTTGGGATTTTTGCAGTTTTGTGTGCAATGGAGCACCAGGAGAATAAATCCTTGGTAAATAATTACCTTAATGATTAATAAAACAGCCCATATAATCCAGCTCTCCCTCTCCTACCTATGCTGGATGTACAAAATTCAGGTCTAAAATAGGTTAGTTTTTTATTAGCAGCATAGTAATATCTCTGAAAACAACCTTCACTCCATACTGTGGCATGACTTTCCCCTCTTTTGCCACTGTCTGTGTCAGAAAAGCAGAATAAAATTACACTGGTCTATTTGAAGCTGCATATTTCACCTTCAGCAGATATATTAGGGAATTAATATTTAAACTTCAGTGGCAATAATGGGAGGGGAAAAGCTCAATACGTTTCACAGTCAACTGCACAAGAACCTAAGAGCATGAGCCCAGCAGATGTGTTGCTGACAATCTCACCCCCACCAGCCCCCAGTGCTGCAGCAGCCCCGTGCTCCAGCTCACCATCTCTCATTTTTCATTAGGTCAGCTCCCACTCTTCAACAGGTTTCCTCATCTCATACCCTTTTTGTTCAGCATTTACATTATTGCTGGAAAAAAAAAAAGTAAATTTTTGTGGTTCAAAAGAACACCTGTGATTCCCCTGCACACAGGGGGGAGATTTTGGTCCTTTCCCCTGTAGCTATCATGAGACACAAACAGCCCCAGTTCCTGATGCTGGTTCACAAAAGCCTGGCATCATCTCCAGGAGACAAATCCCTCTGAGGGCATGCAGAACTCCAGGAGAGTGGTGGGCAAGAATAAGCTCCAGCACTGTTAGAGAATCAAAAAATCATTTCAGTTGAAAGAGAACTGGTCTTTGACATCTTCTTTGTTCTTCTTCCCATCACCATCCTCCATGCCCACAGCTCTCTCCTCTCTAGCAGTCACCTGAAGAGAGCTCCACTCATTCCAATCTGAGGCAGCAAAGGGCTGGGCTCCTGGAGCCTGCTGAAGGAGATGCTGGCTCCCCACGGGTGGCTGGGGATGGAGACTGGTCTAAATTTGTTGGAAATCAATACAAAGACTATTCTGAAGGGCAGAAGATGGATGGAGCAGTATCAGCAATTACACTTGTTGGAGAGAAGAGGCTGAAGTGAGATGGAGAGTGTTTGTGAGAAGCAGCAGAATGGCTCAGGAAGAAGATAAATCGATGCCAAAATCTTGCAAGCTGATACTGTAGACACTAAAAGGGCTGAGGAAACAAGAGGAGAGATACAGGGTGAGGATAAAAGTGCACAGCTACACTGCCACAGATAGAGCTGTTTTGATTTTATGCCACTCTAAGGTAGAGTACATTTCATAAAGAAAAAGGAAAAAAAGACATTCTGTGTATTCCCTTTGAGGATTCAAACAGCTCTCAGTGCTGGGCTTTCATGTACCTTTTTGCTTCCAGTCGTCACCAGCAGTTGGTGAAAAAATAAACCAGAAAAAAAAAAAAGAGAGGTGAAAAGCTACAAGGGGAAAATGTGCTTTTACAATTAACTCCAATCATTTTCTAATTAATGCTACAGCTGCAATATGAAAATGAGGTTTTGGTGGTCAGCTGTGGTTCTGGACAGATCTAAAGGAAAACCAAAGTCAGGCCATGAACCATGAAGCTGCTTGAGGCAACTCTGCAGGATGCCAGATTTGTGGGTTTCCAAAGAAAAAGTGGGGAGTGATGTTTTCCCAGCCAGTCCCTACAGTGGGCTACCCAAACCAGGCATCTGCATGGTCAACATGCTCTGTTCTCTCTCCACACTCACACTGGTAGGAGGCAGCTTTCCAGGAGATGTCAAGATTTTGCTAGAAGGAAGGCCACCTTTGAACTCTAGAAAATCCTTATTTGATGGTAAACAGATATTTGGATGTGTGCATATATGGAGCTCATCTCTGGAGGCAGTGTGAAAGGCTTTCCCCATTTTACCCTCCCTCCTGGCTGCTCTCCACCAGCACTGGCAGGGGTTTGTGTTCTTGCTGTACTACAGGGATGTCCAGCAACATTTTTCATTCAGAAAGCTCCTCCTTGCCAAGATGTATTTATCATCCAAGTGAAGATTGCACAAGAGGTTACAATAAGTAAGACTTTTTTCCCAAGAACATTGTGTCTGAAGGAGACAATAGGTCCTCCAAGATTTGGCAAGGGTAGTTAATTGCTAACAACAACAGAAATTAATTACTTGCTTTCCATTCACAAAGAAGGATGGGCAACAGATGCAGGAAACAGATACAAGTTCCCTGTGGAAGGGGGAAAACTCAAGCTCATGCCAGAAGAGATGATCCAGAATTGATTAGGAACCTTTCTGTGATAGCCCACCATTGTGGGAATTTTCATTCATGACTTTAACCATGCAAAACCTGAGAAATTCAGGAACCAATGTGTCCTTTGTGCTCTCTCAGGATGGCTGCAGACCCACAGAACTGCAAAAGTTATTTTCTAACATTCTCTATCTGCAATCATTCCCTAGTTGGATGCTTCATCCAATTTTGTACTCTACTTTTGATTGCCTGCTTGCAGGTTTCTAACATCAGGGGCTAAATTTTGCCCACAAATTCCCATGCCTAACTATAACCCTGGTTTAAATATTCTAGTCACTTAATTAGGAAGCTATCCTGATAGTAATTAGCACTCTTCAGTTTTAGTGGATTAAAAAAACCAAGAAACCTACCAAGTGCCTATTTGTTTGCCACAGGATCACTTCATTGCTAAACCACATAACCCATTCAGAAACTAATGGAGATACCCATGGCCAGCTGGTGTTTTCTGCCTCCACTGCTCCTGTTGCAAAGCTCCTCCAGAGCTGTACTGCTTTGGCATGACAAACTTCCCTCTTATTTCAGCCTAAATCATGGAGGGTCAGTGTATTCCCTCTGCCTTTAGCTTTGATAGGCTTTTAACTTCAGCAGCTCTTCTGATGAAAAGGACAGATATGAACCTCAGGCTGTAAGCCAATCCCAGGTGCCAAAGTTCAGACATTGGGAAATCAACCAAGCATGGCTGCTCAACATATTTCCAAACAAATGCTTGTAAAACCAAAGAGGTACTCATAACAAGACATCTCCAGACAAAAGGAGCATATGTAAACACTTCAAGAAGCTCTGATGAACTACTCCAGAGATGCAATCTATTGAAAGAAAAAACACCTATGCAATGTCCATTTTCAAATCCAATCCTAACATTTAATCAGACAACTCCAGTTGATGTCCCCCAGAGCATGTGTATATACAGATACTGAAGCTCAAGCATCATCAAAGAACAATTACAAACAGGCAAGGAAAGGGAGGCCTCAGCATTTCCAACATGAACAGAAATAGAGTGAAAAGAACTAAAAGCCTTGGTGAACACCACTTTCTTTTCCTTTCTTCCAAGTAGGCAGGGAAGCCAGACAGAGCTCAGCTGCTCTGACCCAACAAGGACACGGGCATGAGAGGAAGGGGAGCAGAGAATTCCATCACAGAGGCAGCTTAGGAATGGTGACAAAGAGCCTGTTTTCCCTGGCCCTGGAAAAAGCAGATATGCAGCTGAAGAGCTGGTGGTAGAAGCCTAGTTTCCCTAGAGATCTGATGGAGAGTGTGGCATCATTAGCACTCAAGACACACAGAAAGTTGTACACATCTCTCTGAGTCTTTCCCCAGCCCTGGAGCAAATGGAACTCACACCAGGAGCACTATTGTATGCTAATTCACAAATCTGATACTGAGGCCAAACCATGTTAAATAAACAGCATCTGTAAATCACTGCACTGGCAGGTTAGCAAAATGGAAGAGCTTTGCTTACTTAAATTCAAGTATAAGCAAATGAGTTGTCCCAAACCAAGAAACATCATCATCTTCCTGGAATGTTCAGTGACAACATCTTCCAGGTTCCAGTTGATGCTTTTTAATAACCAGAGGTCTTACCAAAAATTACATTCCATTGTCACACCAAACACAACACTGGGCAAGCTCTGAGGCTTACAACTGTAACCCAAAGAACAAGAGTCACTAATCTGGCACTCCAAATCCTTTCTATACTGCATAGAAGTCCAAGCCAGTGGAGAGCTTGTTACCAAGCCTCTGCACTTCCATTCAAGTTGCTAATGTTTTGAATGCAACAACACCTATCTACCTGTCTTCTGCTGGTTTTGTCCTAAAAGTGTAGGGAGGATGCAGCCAGACTCTGCTCAGTGTCATCCAGTGACAGGACAAGAGGCAATGGGAGTCAGTTGGAGCACAAGAGGTTTAGGG
>JAOEGS010012632.1:8461-27632 GCA_025447755.1 Corythornis vintsioides | reverse complement strand
AGATCATCTAGTCCAACCCCCCTGCCAGAGCAGGGGCACCTAGACCAAGTCACCCAGGAACAGATCCAGGGGGATCTTGAGTGTCTCCAGAGCAGGAGACTTTCTATGCACCTGACAAAGCTGCCAAAGGCAAGAATGTATGTGTGGTTAGGCAACCAAGTTCTAAATTTCCTCTACAGAACCGTGTGGAGACAGCACTGCTGGTGCCTCACCTGTCTGCATGCTGCCAAGTACTGCTAAACAGATGTTGCATCATAGCACACTGCAGATCCATGAGAAGATCTGTGTTCTACCCTGAGCATACCAAGCCCAAAACAAAGCTAAGCCTCCAAGGTAATGATGATGGTGAAAGTCCCTGTAATTTGATGATAAAAGTTCACTCTCTACCAGGGAACTCTGAGTGAAAATGACATATCTTTGCAAGAAATAAAAATACTAAGTATCATTATCCTTTTATCTTCTTTGTACTACAACACTCCTCCATGCCTACCCTAGGAACAGCAATTAAGGTTCTAAGTCTTCTGGGTAGAGACCTCATTTTTTGCAGTGATGTTGCACCACAAAGATTTACTGCAAATAGCAGTAGAACTGTGGCTTTGTATTTGATTATCAATGAAAATTTTCACTGTTATCAGGATCCACAGCAGGCTTTTGCCCATTTCTAAAATGCAAGTTATAGACCAAAGATGCTGTTCTGCCAGGAAAGGCACCATCATGTTTTCTTGTAATATCACTGCAAGCAACTGGAAAATTCTGTGGACACCAACACCATAATTTAGAGAAGAAAGTAGGAAAATACTGAGTACACTTCAAATTATAGCAATATCTTAACTGGCAAATAATTATCACATATAGGTGGGTTTAACCATCCATGTAATCTGAAATCCAAGCTATTACATGGATTTGAACAGTTTTCCATTTTATGCCAAAATATGTGCCAAAACTTCATCTGAATAAATGCACTTAGTATGCTCAGAGAACAGAGACAAATTCTACCTCAACCTCAGCCTGTGCAGGGTCTTCATGTTTTCTCTTCTGACCCAAGCATCCAAGGGCTGCTGCAGGTGGGGTCTGAGGAAGAACACTGTTATTCAGTGGCTGATGAAATTAAAAGGCATCTCCACCCCCCCTTCAGCACTTCCTGCAATGCTCCATACACTAAAGTCACATCCCACTACAAGCTGGACTGCAGCTCAATGCATTCCACTGCACTTTGTCATGCTTTCCTGACCAATACTATGCCAAAAATGACTGGCTTTAACAGTACTCTGGTGAATAAAAGAGCTTTTGCAACCCTGAAACAGAGCTGAGTTTTTAATTCATGTTAAATCTACTTTTCTGTTCTGAAGGAACATTTTTAATGCTGCCTGTAATTCCCCTTCTGTGTGTTTTACTTTCTTCTGTAGTGACTTCTGTGAAGATAAAGGGAAAATTTGAGCTGCCTTAAAGAGACAGATAAAATATACCTGAAGGAAGTAAAAATATGAACTAGCAACTTATGAAGATTAAAAAGATCCACCTCATTATCAAATAAATCTGGACATACATGGCAATGAGCCACAAGATTTACAAGACAGCTACCACAGAACAAAATCCAAAGTACAGCTAAACTATCTAAACAGGCACAGAGCAACGTTCTCCAACATTTGCACATTTACTATTTATTTACTCAGTACCCAACTGAGCACAATCTGGTGGAACAATACAGACTGCTCCTGCCAACATCTCTCCTACTCAGATACTCTAAGCACTTGTAGAAACTTTCCTTTGTAATCTTTTTTTCTTTTTTTTTTCAAAACTTGTGCCTACAGTTACCAAAAGAACACAATTAGGAAAAAAAATGTAAAACTAGCTGAAGAACTTAACAGAGTAAAGTGTTTATTATGTCAATCTCTGGCTCCTGTCCATGCAGAATACCAGTATGTTGTGTGTGCACCCAAAAAAGGGATCCCACTTCTCTCCCAGCCAGTTAGTTTTTCTCAGCCCATCAAGAACTGTTGCTGGTTCCAGCCCATTTTTGGAACAGAGGGTTTCACTATCCAACCCCATCTTCGGGCTGACCTGGAAACAATCCTGCCCCAATCACTGCTTGTGTATGGAAATAAAAAAGCTATTTTTACCTAAAAAGCAAATCCTTTATTTTCCCAAAAGCATGAACAGCTATTGCAACAAGCATACAAGTCAGGCATTTAGAATAGAGAAGGGTGTTACCTAGAGGTACAAACAGCAATTAAGCCTTGTGAGCAGAGCATGTAGGCAGGACGTGAGGTTAAGCATTAATTCTGACAGCAAGCTCTCAGAAAATACTGCAAAGGGGGGAGTGGGGAGGAGAAAAGACAAGCTGGAGGTTTTAAATTCAATAGGCTTGGGAAGGTGGTAAAGACCTCTCTCCTCCTCTGCAGTGCCTGCCAGCTACAGCAAGCAGCAGGCACTCACTGTTGGGGGGGCAGTGCTGGGAACCCCATGCTACTTGCCCTGGTGTGCAGGGAGCAGTTCTGGCCCAAGCTGCTGTTGCTTCAATGCTGCAGAGAGGGACTTTCCTAACGTCTGAGTACAAGCCCTTGCTGAACACTCACCAGCTTCAGTCATGCAGGCAGCTTGGGGGCTCAGACCAAAACAACACTTCAGTGTGCATGATTAGGATTTTCATCCTTAAAAAGTACATCCAATTTCCAAGGAAGATCCTTCATTAGCACTAATGTGTTCCTTCAGCTAAAACACCCATTTTGCTACTAATGGATGAACTCAGCACTGCCAGCTCTGTGACCTGATTGTCCTCCAAGTAAATGCCAAACATCATCCTCTCTGTCACACATCCAGTTCCTGCTTTTTAACAGGTGCTTCCTTTTTGTTATGCTTCCCATGTATCCTCAAGACTATCACTTGTCACTTTCCTCAACAGTAATACCTCCTCCATCCATTACCTGCCATAATATGAGAGTAAAAATAAAAATATCTTTAATAAAAAAAAAAAAAAAAGGAGGGGGGTAGGGGAGGGTGAGTAAAAATTAATTCCACTGAGCCTCTTCCCACACCAGGAAGCCATAAAACTACTATGGGAAAGTGGCAAAACAAAACAGATCTGTGGTCTAGTTGCAGGGTTTTTCCCAAATTCCCAGGCTTAAAGTTTGTCTGCAAGGAGGGCTGATGATGCCTTACTACTTACACTCAAGGTTTTGTCCAGTGCTGAGCAGTGGTCCTATTTCAAGGTAGCAGGAGAAAGGAAGAGAAGGAAATTTTATGTATAACTGAAATTAAGATAACTGGCCTCCCCTAGATGCTGTGTTAATGCCACAGCTACTGTTGTCTGGCTCATGTAGGGCAGGTGATGATCAAGTTGGTACTCCAGTAAGTAGACAGGGGTGAGCCTGGGAGCACAAATGCAACTGAACACACAGTGTTGCTATTTGCCCAGAACAGTTCCTTGGACATGCAGGACGTTCTGACCTTCCCAGGAATTTGGAAGAAGACAGCTCTGCCTCCAGCATCAGAGCTCTGCCACAGGCTGTGCTGAAGCTTGGACCCTCCCTCCCTCCTGAGCAGAGGTGTTCCAGGCTCAGATGGGCAACAGCTTCTCCCTGGCAGCAAATCTGAGCACCCATTTCTGCACAGCAGTACAACAAGGCCTGCAACAGCAAGTTCTCAACCTCCAACATTTTCTAATGCTTATGAACCACAGGGAAGTTCCTGGAAAAAAAAAATGGAACTGATTCATTACAGAAGGTTTTACAGCATGAAAGTAGTACTGAAAAAAATACTTTTTCTAGGTTACTTTCATGTGGCTAAAAACCCTGAAGGTTCACTTCTCAGTAAACAGAGAGATGGGAGGCAGGGGGAGGCACACCAACGCAAATGGAAATTCTTGTGGCTTGCTTTTTGAATTTGCTGGCACTTCCAAGGGAGGTCCTGCTTTTTGTAGCATGGGGAGCTGGCTCTCCACGTGCCCTGGCAGAGACTGAGGACTTTTGCCCTCCTGTAAACTCCTTCTAGGCTCTAGGTTGTTGATCTACACTGATGAGCACTGCACCAACATCCCCTCTGCCTGACTGCAACACCACACACGTTTCACAGGCTCTTCATGTAACACACTCAATGAACTTAGTGCTTTTCATTAGAGAACATCAGAAAATACTTTTTGCATTTTCATTTGGGGCAGTCAGAGATTTTTTGTTTGTTTTGTAAACCAGGATATCCTGCACATATTTATAGTTCTAAGGTTCCAGTCACATTGATTAAATTAGATTTATATGCACCTTCATCAGGCTGATATCTGGCAGGAAGGTGGAATGAACACACTGTGTCAAAGCTGGAATAAAAACAGAAATGGGACAAGTGGCTAGTTTAAGAAAAGGCTATGGAGTCCAGACACTCAATGGAAAAAAGGATGTAAAAATGACAATATATGGGGTATACTGTCAAAGTCACATTACAGTTGCATCTGTAAATATTCAGGATGTCACATCAAATCTAGAAATAAGGTTGAAGTCTGTAGAAGTTATTTCTTAATAGTTTGCAATTATTAAAAAAAAAAAATAACAACCCTAACTAATTTAGAGTATTCAGAGGTGCATGGGGAAAAGGACATAGGAGGCATTGAATATTAGTAATTCAAAACAGTGGGGCAGAAAACAATGCAATAGGACAACAGGTAAAGGAGGGTATAGACTTGAACAGCCTTGAAGATATTCAAGAGTTGATGCAGCAGAGGAACCAACCAACCAGGAAGGCAAAGTAGCTGCAGAGCAGCAACAATGATCTCTAACTCTGTGCTGCCATTTTCCAATCAACTAACATCCAACACATTCATAATGGTGGATAAAATCCAAACCTAACTCATATAAAGATTTATAACAAGTCATTTTACACTGCTAGTCTTCCTACTGAAGTAAATCTTTTTGAAGGGCAAGAGCTGTGTTATCATCCAGTATCATCAGTCTTCTTTCTAGCACTTTCTGTATCATTGCACCCTTCCATTGCCATCAGTAATTTACCAATCATGCATTAGAGTAATGAAGAATATAGAAGACAGTTGCAAAATGCTTGGTCAGTCAAGCAATCTACAGTTAAATCTCAACCTTTTGCCATTTATTTTGTGTGTATATTTCTCTAAAAAATAGAAGACAATATGCACAGCAGCAACAGTTTCACATAAGCACACAGAGAGGTAATTTCAGACAAAGCAGCACCTATTCACTCCTGATACACAAAGTTAAAGGTTCACATTTCTTGCCTTCAGTCTTTTGAAAATTAACTGACCTAGAAATTTTATATTTTTTTTTAGAAGTATTTTCATATTCTCTCCTGTTCTTTTCAGCCTTTGCCTCCCTGGAGAAATATTTTTAATTGCTTGCATTCAGTTAAAAGAAGAGCACAAGTTTCTCATCAGGAAAAAATCATCTTTTACACTGCAGAGAAGCAGAACATAGCCTCAAGCATTAGACTCTTGTTTACTTAGGATGAAGAAGAAATCTTCAGTGCAGTACCAAATCCTATGGATTAAGTTCTTCACTAACAGCTGGTACCATGCAAACACTGCAGTTGTCATATTACATATATGCACACATGAAATTAGCTTTCACCCTGGAGATGCAATAGTCCAGATGGCAGTGTGTGCTGGGATAGAGTTAATTTTCTTCCCAGTAGCTGGTAAGGGCCTGCATTTTGGATCTGTGCTGAAATCAGTGTTGATAACACAGGAATATTTTAGTTCCAAGACAAGACTATTAGAAAAAAAAAAACAGTTTTACTGTGCTGCAACCATAGCTGGTGACTCCATCAAGATCAGAGCTGACAGAACCACCTCAGTAGAAGCCATATGGTATCAGGGAAGACATCTCAGCTGCCAAGTAACATACAGTTGAAAAGATTCCAGCAGCAACAGTACTTTGGGTGACCAGCAGCAGATGTATAGAGTAGGCAGTCAGCTGAGTTTTTGACTGTCTGACTTTCACTAGGTTTTTATTTAAGCACCTTCTGAATCTTCTTCAAGAAGATTGGGATCCCTCTCAAGTCTGGACAGTGTAAGACTGCTGCTTCTATGGTAGAGTAGCACCAAAGACCAAAGTTCTCTTCACTTTGTCAGCTTATATTATACAATTGAATGCCTGGCTACACTCTTGCAATTAAAAAAAAAGAAAATTAAAAAGTCACTCCACACAACTACAATGCATTCCTGTGTATCACATAAGAAGTACTCATGGACTTTATTTGCATTCTACTGATATTCAATTAGCAGCTTCAACATCCATTTTTATTTAGCTTAGCAACTATCAGAAAAGCATTCCTAGGCTGAATTCAGTGAGCTGCCAACACACATCTTGGACTGCCTCTAAGAACTGTGGCATGCAAAAGCCTTGCCCCCAGTCCTACTGAAATCTCTCCAAGTTTAAAAGCATCATTCCAATTTTTTTGAGACAGAAAAAACCCCTCCAAAACAATAAACCCATGGACACAACTAAGAAACCACAGTGCCCTGCATGAAGAGATGCTATTTTTCAGTCTCAAAATATAATCACATTGGTTCCTTTCAGATACAAGCTGAAAAGAAGGGCAGACTTTTAGGCTGAGAACAACAACAACAAAAAGAACAGCTACACCCTACTACTACTACTGTGCTAGCAACTTTGTGTTATAATAATGGCAATCTTCATTTTTGGGCACAGGACCTTTTTTTATTCACAGAATAAGATAATGCTTATACAGAATTTTCTTTCCTTTGATGAAGCTGCTTCCTTTTTTATTAAAAAAACAAAAATTCCATAGCTCAACCTTCTCCTGGCAATTATATTTTAATAAATGCAATTTAAATATCCAATGCAAGTGAATCCTGCACAGTGTTACAGTCATATACAATTTTAAACTTTTATATTAACTCTCAAGCTTCTAGAATTATTAGTTGACATATGGAATAGGAAAGTAACACAACTAAAGATTCACACTTATCAGCAGTTGAATTCTGGCATCCACTTCTGTCATTTCCTGCCATCATTTCCAAACATAACCCTGCTATCAAGTTGCAAATTATTCTATAGTTTGCCAGAGAAAGGAGATTACCAAGAATAAAGGGCAGAATTTAGAACATACTGCAGCCTTGTTTACTGCCATATTACTGCCATCTGCCAAGATACATCTCACCATGTGAAGGAGCACATGCAACCATCTACCACTGCCAGTAAATGGTCCCACTGCTATGAAAAGCAAGGGAAAAAACAAAGTTCTTTTTCTTCCTTCTGCAGGAAGAAAACTGCAACTTGACCAAACTCCAAGCCACACTCACAAAGAACAAAGCATCTTCCCAAATACAATGTGGGAACTGTGTCATGACAAAGGATGCAAGTTATGTTTCAATGCTGTGGATCTATGTTCACTTAAGACAGTGTCATCAAGAAGTGAGCAGCAAAGGCAGACTGGAGACAAGAGAAACATGATAGAAAAGAGAAGTGTTGGCAGGTATCAGCTCAAAAGCAATCCTCACCTCTTGCCTCCAGCTCCTGGAAAGCTTATGACTCACTTTTTTGCTGAAGCAGCTAAGGACCATGTCCAGCACTGTCTCAGGGCATTCTGTGAACTGAAATGACTTAAGGAGCTAATTTCCAGTGTATTGCACAGATTCTTACATGCTTTAATGGAAGAACACTGGTTGACCTGAAACTTCTCAGAAATGGAGAAAAGGCTGAAACCAAAAAGGGAGGTTAGAAAGAAAAGGGAAGAAAAAAAAGGAAAAGTTTATGAAACAAGTCCTCAACACATCTAGCAAAAAGAAGGCAGAGTGAATAACTTGCCTTCAAATGAGGGAGGCTAACTAACACTCAAGAGACTGTTGGCCTTAATTATCAAATCTACTTCCTAAAATAAAACCCTCCTGCATTTAGCAGTGATTGCCCTCATTTGAAGACCCCTTTTTTCTCCTTGCAACCCAAGAAGACTTATATCCTCTCTTCCTGATCTACAACACAACTTGTAGTGTTGTTTGACACCTTTAACATCCAGCCCTCAGAATAACCTAGGCAATCTTAAAACTGCTTATTCTTCAGTAATTTTGCTTTAACAAAGTTAACTGGACCCAAAACACACAGCAGATGACAGAGATGTTAATCCTGAAGGTTTTGGTAATAGCTGGGCAAACAGAACTCCTCACACACTTAATGTTTGCTCAAGCAGAAGTCAAAATCTGGTTACAGCTCAGGACAGTGTTATGAAATTAATTCCTCCATTTGCTCAGGGCTATTACAAAAATTTGCTGCCCCCTGCCATGAAGGCAAGTTGTCTTTTCAGACTTGTCCTCTTAACAAACACATTGCAACAGATATTTAACTCCAAGAAAAGCTCCAGCCATTCAGTGTCTGTTACCAAAACAAAACTTTGCATTTTTTTATCTACTTCCTCTCCTCACTCCAACAAGAAGATGAAAAGTCACACTGTTCAGTAATACACTTCTAGATGGCACCTGGATTATATATGAACATGCATGACCTCAAACCCTATATAGAAAAGAAAAAAAATACTAGTTACACATGCAAAACAGAAAAAGGACTTTCTGCTCAAGCTCTATATGGCACAGCAGAATTTTCCTCAAAGAAATGCAAATATTTGTTCACACTGAGATAAATACCATATTCCCCAAAGTTCCCTAAAATCAAGTCTCATTCCCCAATCAGGGTAGAATTTTGGCCAAATGGGTTAAATAAAAAGGATGTGATTCATGTTGAAGAGATAAAGAATACTGGAATGTAAGAAGGAGGAATTAAAAAACAAAACCAAAACCCAACAAGCAAATAAAACCCCCTGCACTTCTACAAAGTGAATTCCAGGAACCCAGGGAAATGCTGATGCCCAGACAGTCAGCTTGATATTCTTAGACACATTACAGTGCCCAGAAACACCATTCCACTTCCTTGAAAGACATTCTAATTAGTGTCCAAAGGACAGACCTTCCCCTTCAGAATGTTCTGATATTGGCAGGGTGGGGTGGACATGTTTTATTACAGAGCTATTTATAAAAGCCTTTGGGAAAAAAATATATAGTGCAATGACTTCCTCACTTCATATATTCAGTTATTCAGTGTATAGCATGCAATGCTTGTTACTGAGGTATAGCCTGGAAAAATATCCTAAAACTTTTTTTTTTTTCTAAAGAAGTTTCCCAGACAAGCTATGTCTAGAAATCTTCACCCAGAAAAAGCTCCCTTGCTCAAAAAAAGTAAGTTTGCTTGAGATTAAAAAAAAAAAAACTAAAAAAACACCCCAAAACAACAAAGTGCCAAGTGAGTAACATTCCACAGTTCATCTAGAACTGCTGCAGCCCACTCTAAATTACAATGTCAGTGGCTGTTTATGCTCTAAGGAAGTACAGTAAGTACAGTACAGTCCATTCAGGTTGCTGGAATGTCACTGATCATATGCTCAATTGCATCTATTCATTAGAAGAATTCAATCCACAACAGCAGCCACATTTTACCACCACACCCCAAACACCATCCAGTTGCCCCAGGTGATTCTAGCAGTTTAGCAGCCTGCAGGACAGATACTTCATGCTCTTGACTCTCTGCAATAATTAAATAATTTTATATTTTTATATATAGATAAAAATATTTCTATGCACACAAACATTTCAAGTCACTACAAAATTACCACTACCTACATGAAATGAGTAAAGCACACATATGTATGTTACAAGCTATTAAAAAATTCCAACACTTAAATGTGTACTTGGGTGCACCTATTAAGTATATTTGTGAGGTGTTACTGGTAAAACACTAAACTGCTCTTAGAAGTGGGGCTAATCTATGATGGAAAAGCCTCACCTGAAGGTAATTGTTGTTCTGGGGGCCAGAGTCCCATTTGTCCAGGAGATCTTGTGTAGAGAGGCTCTTTTTTTGGTAGGTAGCATGTTATACCATTTCAGTGTAGATGCCTATGTGCGTAGGACAGCAGTTGCCAGAAGAGTTGCTGCTGACTCCTGTTTTTCTGGGAGGTAAGTTTGTTGTCACAGTTTATGTCCTATAACCATCAAAGCTTCGTTGTCCTGCCAACTACTCCCCTTCAAGGAGGTTTAGGATAAATGAATTATGGATGTTGTCTTTGTGGCAGCTCTGCCACTGAGCATAGATTTTGATAATATAAATGACAAGAGATGCTTGCAGAACTCTTGAAAACCCCAAGATCTAAGATGATGACATAAAATGCTCAAAAAAGATACTGCTCAAATTTCCTTGGAGGAGTTTGTGGGTTTGTTTGGGTTTCTTTTATTGTTTTTTTTTTGTTGTTTTGTTTTGTTGTGGGGTTTTTTGGTTTGGTTTTCGGTTTTGGGGTTTTTTTTTGTTGTTTTGGTGTATTGATTTTTGTTGTGTTTGGTTTTTGTTTTTGTTTTTGTTTTTGTTAAGGAACCCTTCATGAAACAATCACTCCTGCTGTTTTTTCTCTGTCAGCGTTGGCCCTCTCCTCTTCTGTTCAAGGGGATTAAAGACAAACCTAGTAATTTGACTGCAATGCTATAAATGATGTTGTGCTCATTTTCATAGGTATGGTATTTAATTCACTGTTTCAAAAGTTGATGGCTCAGTTCAGAAACTTTGAAAGCATAAAATTGATTGTTCTTTAGTGTACAAAGGAACTTATGATTTGGAACCTCTGGGGTTAGCACCTGGTATCTAAAATTTTATATGTTCAATGTTTTCAGACTCAATGCGTTTCAACCAATCCCTATAATGCATTCAATAGAGGCAGAAATCCACTTATTTGTTTATCTTATTGATACTGGAAAGCTATGAAATGGTGTTCAAGCCTGTTACACATTTGTAGGAAATTTGCCAACCTGGAGATATAACCAAACCACTCACTCTTGGTGCTTGTGTGCAAACGTTGAGAACTTGTTTTCCAACAGCTACATATTGGTTGCTTGTTTCTTTCATTAAGTCAAGATCATCAATAAGCTACATTATTATTTAATTAATATTTCCATGTTCAGTGGTTAATGAACTTTGCATGCGATGGTAGGAGGCAAAATTAGCCAACCCTCAGAAACCTTTGCCTAGAATCCATAGACCAGTCCTCATTCTTCTCTAGTCTGAGTTTAGTAGTAGAGACAATTAAGCAAATCACTTGTAATTTTGTACTAATGATAATTTTTTCTGTCTAACACTGGAAGTTTTGCTTGACTTAATACTTTGTTACTATAATCCAAGTGAATGTTAATTTGTATACTGAAAAGACAAGAAGGTTCCCCAGGAGTGTTCTTGTTCTAACATTATTAACTAATCCTGTAATGTTTTCTGATCTTTTTCTGCTCAAGAGAGGAGTGATGAATAAATATCTTGAGAATCAATAAATCTGTTCAGTATGTACTTATTAGGAGTCCATGATTAAGTAAATCTTGGTAGTTCAGTACTTGCTGTGTTTGTTGTTGATTTTGTTATTGTTATTTTTTCCAGAAACAAACTCACTCTTACTTCTCCTTGGGAATGTTATTGGTAACAAGTCATTAGGGCTTCCATGTCAGTACTGAGCCAACTTCTGAATATCCCAAAATACTAGGGGGTAAATTTCTAAACTACATCATTATGGAAGAACTGTATAGAGAATACAATTTTTTAAAATACAAAATGCCTGGGGAGTTTACCCCTGAGCATTCAAATTAGTCATTAATCAAAAAAACCCAATTTATTGGGCATTTGAAACTTATTGCAGTTTAAAGGACTAAATTCTATTTTAAGGATTTCAGCAGGCAAAAGCACCACCTCGGCTATCCCTAGAGTATATCCAATCTACACAGCAATCTAAACATTGTTGTCTCCAACAACCATATTCATTTCATTTCACAGCTTTTTGTAACCTATTTTATTATATAATAATTATTCATAGCAGGGAAAAATAACCTTCAGTGAAACAAATATGTTTAATGCGTTGGACCTGGCATGTTCAAAGACAGTCTGAAAAGTTCTTCATGGGACAGGTTGGTGTCAAGCATCTTGTCATGAAATCCAACAGCAGCTTCAAGCTGAATTCATGTACACTAGTGGAGAGGCTCTGAGGGAAAAATGAGTGGCATTGGTGGAAGGAAAATGACTTTAATTCTCAGAATGTTATTTGCTCTCTTACAGTAATGCTATGAGCTTGATCCAGTGTACCTTTATAGGAGCATTTAGTTTGTGTGTTTAATAATCCTACCCTCAGAAAACTGGCATTTAATGAGCAGTTGTGAAATTTGCTCTTCTTTGATACAGATGTGTAAGTTCTGGAGCACCCTGCATTTGGGGAAATCCTTCACTGAGGTGCTTTAGGAAAGGGTTTATATTTAGCATTGCTACAGAGGCATGTAGCTGTGGACACCCTGACAGTGGGGAGGAGGTGGCAGAGTAACACAAGGTTCAGAATTTCTGTACCTCTAAGTCTTTAAAAATGCCCTGATAGTGATGCATTGTTTTGCTAACCCATACAGCTTTTGTAATATGTGTACATTCTTTTAGGATTATTTGCACTTGATCTATAAAAATGTGAATGTGATTCAAAATTAAATAGAAGTCATTAGATGTATAAAACAAGTTGTTTTATACTACTTCTTGTCTTTCTCTTATCTGTAGGAAAAAGCCCCTCCTACCTAGGAGGGCTTTTCTTTTTCATGATATAAAGCAAAAAAAGGCATTTCATGTTTAAAAAAAAATAAATTCTGTACATAGTTCCTCATGGAATTCTTGTGAAGGTAATTTAGTAATGCACACATGATATTTGGATGATATATATATTGGATCATATATACGTATGTATATTACATACATATTATCAGGTTTCTGTGTTGTTTCTGAGAGGGAGGACAACTGTTCATGAGAGTTATGGAGTGAGTACAAAGAAAGCTTTAGCCTTTTCAAAAAACGTCTGGGTTTCACTTTAGTTAAGGTCCACTAAATTGAAGTTCACGCCAGTTGGCAAAAATGATGTCTGGATGCATCTCCTTTTCTACAAACATTGCACAGAACAGATGCAAATTGGGAAATCTGACAGGTAAAAGATCAGGCAGGTAGAATGTGTGATCTGCTTGTAAAAGCATTATAAATGTGATTCAAGTACTCTATACCTTTGCCTTACTAGATGTAGACTGAATTTACTTTCAAGTGGAAATTTAGAGGGTAAATACATGGCATAAACCTACTGTGGAGGAGTAGCAAATGGCTAATGCCAAGGCCGTACTCAAATTGCTGCTAATTATCACAGATTTAGTATTTCTTCTATAATAATTCTTTTCTGAGAATGTATATCGAGTCATGGAGGAAGCTACAATTTAGCTTTATCTGCTGTGTACGAAGTGCTAAAGTGACCCCATGTGAGTAGTCAGCTAAGTCCAATTAACCCATTAGAGCTGTGGTAGAAAGAAGAGGCTCCAGGAGATGATGTAGGAGTTGGCCCTCAGCTCTATGACTCTTAATCATATTTAACATTGCGGAGGTGTAGATGCCCTCCTGTCTCTATGCTAATCCTGTAGCTACCTACCTGAACTTCTTGACTTTTGTATTGTAGTAAAGGGCTTATCTAAGTTGTTGCCCTTTTAATTGTTATCTCCAATGAAGTCTGTTCTTTGCCTTCTGGCCTGTAGAATAGCTTGGACCTTCCACTGTTTTTGAAAATGTAGGGGAAAAAAAAGGAAAAAAATGTATCTCCTGGAGTAAAAGCTCATATTTATTTAGGGAAAAGAAAATCAAAAGCCAGAAACACTCAGCCTCATCCTTCTCTTACAAACTTGCACAAAATTGACAGAGGGAAGGTGCTGGAGTGAGCTGCAGCTTTTTCAGGCTGCCCAGACAAATTTCTTCCCAGAAAAGATAGAATGTGGCAGAAGAGCAGGTTATGTGCTGAGCTCTCAAGTTCACCATGTCTTGTGTTGCTGTCATGAGAAGGAGCAATGCTACTGAATCACTCTAAGAATAAAGTAACTAGACACCATTAAAACAACAACAACAAAAAATTGAAGGTGATTAATCTAAGAGGAGTAAATGGAAAGTGGTGTAACAGGAGGAGATGATAGAGAACAGTAGAGGACTAATAATTTTACCCAGAGACATTTTGTATTCTTATTGCATTTAGATCTTTAATTCTCTAAGAACTTAGTTAGTATAGTAATGTCTTTCTGGTCATTAAGCAATGGATCTAAATATTTTTAACTGTACCCAATGGCAACAGTTTTTGTCATCATTTTGGATCAGAATATTAGTATTACCTCTTGGCTCTGTTGCTAGTCTGCCTTGGAGGTGCATGGTCTCCCTGATCTCTGACATTATCCAAATAAATGCACCTTTGTGTGGCTCTGTGTAGAAGTATTAAAGAACTGCATGACATCCTTTAATAGATGTATGTGCAATGATTTCAGAAGAAATCAGCTCTCTTCAAAGAAAGCAATGAAGTCATATAAAATATTTTTGTATTTTTTTCCCAGTATTTATAAATAACCTTCCTGACCATCATTCCTGAATGCTTAATCTCTTTAAAGTGCTTCAGATGTTTGAAAGAAGCCTGTACCACTCTGCTTACCTGTTTTACTTGACATGTAGTGTGCTTAGAATGCAGAGTTCATTAAGGATTCTTTGGAGAAAAAGTTGTAAAAGCAATACAGACATATAAGTGTATGAATAAGACAGTAGATGTCTCAGTCTAAGTTCCTTACTCAGCATTTAGTATTGACAAATTTTGGTTATTTTTTTTTTAATGGTAGTAAACACAAAGAAGAGATGCATACTGAATGTGCTATGTATTCATCAATAATTAAAATAATGTATTAAATAATTTTCAAGAAAGGAAAAATAATTTCAAGAAAGGAAATTTGGGAAACTGAATTCTAGAGCTTTTGGAAGAGATCCAGAATTCAGAAAGAATGCCATGCAAAATTATTATAGTTAAATAAGTTCTGAAGAAAGCTTAGGGATTTAAAATTCCTATGTCATAACTTCTGAATTATATTACTTTAGGCTTAGTCCAACAATATCAAATCAGTTCCTAAGGTTGAGATCTTTTAAAAGCTTCATAAATCACAGGGAAACTTGCCTCACTCTTCCAGCTGTGAGTTAGAAAAGTAAAAAGGTCTTAATCAGCTAAAATCAGAAAAAAAAAAATCAAATGTACTTAAATAAGGCCAGGGGAGGAGGGACCAGTGGGACCAGTTTTACCATTAAAGTTTTAAGACAGCACATTTTTCCTTTTCAAATAAATTTCTATGAATGGTATTTTGGAATAATGTTGGGCTGTGGAAATACAGATCTTCTCCAGTAATTTAACATGTTTTGAGAAAATGCCTAAATTCCAGTGTGAAGCTGTTATGAATTTCTTTTGGACTGGTGACTGTTTTTGGAGACCTCGCTCAGGTATGAGAACCCCTAAATAGGATGCATATTTGATGAAAGTATAGTGGGTAATGAGTTGGTAAATGTTTTATTCCTGTGACCTACTAAATTAGGATGCTAGTCTCCAAGTGTCTGACTGCAAAGGCAAGAGCTTGAAATCAGAATGCCCTGTGTTCCTTGCGGGTTCCCTCACCCTTTCCTGCCTTGAGGAATGTGGGGAACTTTGTGTAGCCCTAGAGATGAATGATGCATCATGAGAGCTGAATCCCAAACTATCAGTATGTCGTAGAAAATAATGATAGTCCTATTCTGTTCCATCTGTCCCTAGATTTACAGCCAAAACTTTCTCCATATGCTACTCTACTGACTCAGCTGTAAGTGAATATATGGATCCAGTTGGGGCATCTGGGAGGAATATGATTGAATTTGTAAATTAGACTGATTGCAGAGCTGATGGATTTTGTGCTTTGAGCTACATGGTTGTGGCAGGGGACTGGGCTTCATGGTTGGGAAGGCTTGTTAAGAACTGTGCACTGATGTGTGATGAGATATTTTGAAGCCAGAGCTTTTTAACCTAGTAAGGAAATGAACTAGAGTGTATACAACTGTGAGATTTGAAACGCTATCCTGTCTTTAAAGAATAACAAGATTTAAGATGTGTTTGAAAGCCAATGCATGCAGAGAAAAGTAAAGTAATTTAATTTGTTTTCAAAGTAAAAATAAAATTTAGTCTCTGCTGTACACATTCTGAAAAATTAAATTCATAGCATGACTCCAAAAAATTAAGTGTCATGATACCAAGGATGAACTTACTTGTGTGTGTGACCTAAATTCACAGTCAAAAACTACTGCTTCACTTCTGATGGCTCCTTCTGTCCCTAGTGGAACTGTTTTTCTAGTTGCTGTTCATTTCAGCAGGTAACAGATACCGCAGAGAAGTCTCTTATAAATGCTACCTTCAGGAAATAAATGAGTAGTTGTAACTATTCTCAAAATGTGACTCTGACTCTCTACCAAACTTCCAGCATTTAAAGGTGTACAAGCAAGTACAACCCAACAAGAGCTGGGTTTTTTAGTACCTTTGTTTCCACCAATAAAGTTGGATATTACTCTTGGTGAAGATGTTTTCTTGCTGTTTGACTTGTTTAAACACATAGGTAAGAGTTAGACTGAAGTTTTCCACTATCCTCAAACTTTCTACTTAGCACAGCCAGGTGTGCTTAAACAGATGTCCCTAGTGCTTATGTTCCCATTACATATGCAGTAAAGGGGAGTGAGGTGGGCAAAGCTGACTTCAGAACCTAGTTTGGTGCACAAGTTCCTGCTGGGGGAAAAAGAAACTGTAAAGCTACAGTGGAGCAGCGTCCCGTTGCATGGACATGATCCTCCTGACTTTCCCTCTGTTGGAAGTCTCCTTTGGCTGACTATAATTTGTTTGTGTGATGGAAGCATCCACCTGATTGTAGGCTGTTGTGACCTGCTCAGGGTAGTTCCAGAGCTGTATAAAACAGTTTCTACAGAGTATTCTTTTTTTAATATGAGGAGAATGCTCTCACCTCAGACCTTGTTTTTTGCCATGATGGACTCTGAAACAGGTGTCTGAAGAGACACTGAACTTCTTGCCACTAAGAGGCAAGGTGTAAAGCTATCAAGCTGGCTGACAAAATTAGTTTTTTGATGGCTACACAAAAAAAAGTGGCACAGTTAAATTAGGACATTGCAGTTCCTTGAGAGTTAAGTAACTTGGAAAAGCAAATCCCCTATGTGGTGTTGCAGACAAAGGGAATGGTGGAGAGACATTTGTCTTGCTTCTCCACATTTTTAAATGAAAGCTGCAGTGTAAAATGATGCAAGGGTTTTATGCCTATTTGCACACATACATGCATATTTATGTCCCTGAAGTGTACCCGAGGCAAAGTGAACATTGAAATCTAATTCTTGTTTTTGCATAAATGTCTAAATTCTGTCTTCTTCCTCTTGAGTTTCTTTTTTTACATCTTAAATGCATAAAGGATCCAAAGAAAGCATCAGGATGATTTTACTCTCGTAGCAGCTTTAAGCATAACTACAACACTGGTCTCTATGAAGCTGCATTATATGAACATTATTATTGAAGCACTTACTCCATTTTTATGTAGTCCTTCAGGTTAAACATCCTTTCTATTCAACATGATTATTTACATGTCTGTAACTGTATGAAAGAGAATAAATAGTTCATGATCTGACCCATAAATAAATATTTATTCTTGGTAAGATAGTAAGCCATTGTGTGACTGGGGAAAATAACTCTGCCTCCCTGTATTTCCTGACAGCTGTGAAACAATTCTACTTCAAAAGTCACAGGATTTGAATTTCAAAATAACTTACAAGCTGGGAGTAGAGCTTTAATGTTTTTAAAACATTAGCAGAGAACTAAGCGAGAAAGAAGCTGGAAATGATTCTAGGAAGTGTCAGGAGAATAGTAATTTTCATTTTTACAGGACTTTGAAATTTTGACGTCCTTCTTTTAGAAAAGTTGGAATGAACACCTTAGTTCTCTTGGAACAAAATGGGGGGGAGAGAACCTCAGTGCTCCTCAGAGACCCATACACCAACTCTGGCACCAGTTTTGGCAGCAGAGCCAGAGTGTGTACGTCAGGAGTGTGAAAGGATCCTTTCAGAGATTACATACTTGAGCTGTTACTTCAGCGCAGATGACAAGTCACAAAGAGAAACTAGTTCACTGCTTTGCAACTTGTTCCTAGGTAAAAGAATCTGCTCTACCCAGTTTATATTAATTGGGTTTAGAAGTTACAGCGAGTGATTGCTTTTGTGTAGTCCTAGGAGTAACATCCTCTTCCCTATTAAATGTGACTTTTTACAAACCTTTGACCATGTGCTGTAACTCCCAGGAAGAGGACAACACTCTTGGCAAAGCATGTTAAGAACATTAGGAATATATCATGTGAGATGGCATTGAGCTGAGGAACCCAATCTTGCCCAGGTATTTACCTGTGCTCCTTGGGAAGCTGACAAAAGATGTAAGAGGCAGCCAAGATAGTTTTGCTAGTTAAAAAGAACAAGTCAGTGGAACTGTAAACCATTAGCCAGATGCAATCCCAAGGTAGAATAATGAAATGGCTACTCTTTGTGACTCTGTTAAGTAGGAATTAGAAACTAAAAATAAAATTGGCCTTGTCAGTATGGAACTTCTTCTCAGACAAATCTGCTTTTGTTTTGTTTTCAGCAGAGTTCGAGGTCTGGTTGATAAAGACAGCTGTGTCAATATTAGATACTTTGATTTCTCTGAGGCATTTAATTTAGTACCACATAACATTTCAATTTAAAAACACTGCATTATGTAGCATTAATAGGCTACACAGCAGATGGATTAGAAACTGGCTCACTGACAGGTATCCAAATGAAGTTGCTAATGGGGAGAGATCAATGAGAAATGTTATTTTTGTGGTGATCTCCTGGGGGCCAGGGCTACTTAATATTTTTATCATTGATCCAGACATTGATGTAAAATCCTTACTGGTGAAGGACTTAAAGATCTGTGAGGTAACAAATAACAGAGACAAGTATTTCCCTCCCAAGCAAAAGCTGGTTTGAAGCAGGTCCATATAAGGAATATGTGGGTCATGGAAAGAAGAAAAGTGAAAGATATTCTGCTGCATAAATAAAGTTAAGCAAAAGATGGACCTCTCATACCAGACAGTGAAGTTAAATTAAGGACAAATTAAGTCAGTTGTCTAGAAAAAGACTTAATTTTTCCACCTCTTCTGAAAAGTCAGTGCCTCCTTTTTTCCCACCTACTTGGTAGCAACCTGTGGCAATGATCTGTATGCTGTTATGTTGCTTTTTTT
>JAOEGS010012631.1:37289-51857 GCA_025447755.1 Corythornis vintsioides | reverse complement strand
CCCCAACAGGCACGGCTGAGCCCGAGGCGGGGGCGGGTGCCTACGCTGAAGCTGATGTCACTGGAGGCTCCGCCTACGCCGTGGCTGGCCCCGCCCCCACCCCCACCCTCACCCCCACCCCCACCCTCCCCTCCTTCCCCCGCCGCCACCTCCGCTTCATAGAGAAACTGGGAGAGGGGCAGTTTGGAGAGGTAAATCCCCCCCCTCCCCCGACACCTGATGGGCACCAACCCCCCCTACCCTCCGCCCCCACCCCCGGCTCCCTTTGTCAAAGCCAGCACTCAGGTTTCAGCTCTTCATGGACTGCAAAAGGCACATAATGGGGAGAGGAAGCAAATCAGACTGCAGGAGTCCAGATTCATTAGAGTTTATTGGGTCAATCAGCAGCTGGACCAGAGCCAGACAATTAGTTGGTGCGGGCCCCTGAAGTCTGGATGTGTCGCTCGGCTTCCAGAGCAGCCCCTGGAACAGCAGCACTGGCGGGAGAGACAGCCAGCTTCAAATCAGTTGCAACCTAATGCAAGAAAAAAAAGTCCATTTGGATGATTTCTTTTTCATTAAACATGAAGCTGCTCATTTTTTCAACTCAGTTCTCTCATCAGTCTTAGCTAATTCCTACCCAAAAAACCCGTTTGCTAATATGGCACCATACTGGGCCTACAGACTATTCACCTTTCTTCAGATGGAATTCTTTCACCTCTTCCACTTGTACCTTCACTGCACAGTTTTGTTTCAGCCAAACTTAGTCCTCGCTTACCCCTCTATGTTCTCAGTCCACCTCCCCAGTACCCAGAGGCTGACAGCCCTACCTGTGTCAGTGCTACTCCTTCCCTACTTCCCCTTGTTCCAAGCGGAGGCTGAAGCCAATGCACTCACTTCCACCCTTCCAGCTCTGCCCTGGACCATGTCTTTCACTTTCCCTGTGAATGGACTCCCTTTCCAACAAGATCATTCACAATCTCTACCCGGCCTAACCTCAAGGACCTTCCCTCTACCCACTCTTGCTTGCCCTTTCTGGTTCTTTTGATACTTCTGATCACAGTCCTTGTTCTGACATCTCTGCCTCGCAGCCACTCTCCTGCCAATGATTATTCTCTGTTCTGGGTAGGCCACTATATCCAAAAGCTCTACCACTGGCAAGATTCCCTCCTCAGTTCAACACAGCTGGGTGACAAGTTCAAGCTCGTGACTTCAACACTCACCTCTGTGTTGCTGGTTCAGCTGGTGAAGCAATCTGAGGTGATCTGACACAAGCAAATGGAAGGAGCGCATGGTAAGGAGCAGGAGAGATCAAGCAGCTCATGAAACCATGTTGCTGGACACATCTTTTCCCCTTCTAAGCTCCCGCCTTTGCACTTACACATGTGCCTTATTTTGCCTCACAAATTTCCAAGTCTCCTTTTTTATCCATGAGATACATTAATTTGCCCTAATATTAAGTGCCTTCCCTAGAAAACTTCCTCCTCTCCCTACACCTGATGCCAACACTGGGATTTCAATGCTTATGACAACAGATTCAAAAATCACTCGTAACATTTCCTTCCCTCCCTCAGCATATCAAGTCCAGCTGCTCCTTTTCAGTCCCTTTCTTCCAGTCTCAGCAGCTGAAATCTCTCACTCTGTACTTTATCCCAACCCAACTGACAATGTTCTCTCCTTGAGAAAAATTCTACTACCTTCTCCCAGGGCATATAAGATGTAACTGCTGAACTCATCTCCCCTACTCTGTTCAGTCAGAAAATCACAAGTAAACCCTTCACATATTTTCCTAGCATGGTGGCACATATAAAGTTCTTTCCACATGCTCTTCAACTTTTTTCTAAGCTTTACATACATTAAACCTTACTGAATGGACACAATGATCCTCAAGAACCACAACCCCGGGCAGTGTGACAACACAAAGTTACTCCTGCTGCAGACAGCTGATGCCAGTAAAGGCACAAAGCCTACAGCCCAGAGGTGGGCAGGTAGTTCTGAAGGATTTGCTAGAACCAGTTACAGTCACACCACCTTCCATCTCTGGTCAGCACTTCTGATCAGGTACTTCTATGCACTTCAGGAGCACTGGGATATTCAAGCTTTGCTCCCATCATATTCATGTTTTCCTCTCCTGAGGGTTATCACTAGGGTTTCCTTGGGGGTCATGTGCAGTGGGGTTGTTGGTTTGTTGGCTCTTTTGTTTTTACACTGAGGCCCCATCTAAATTATGCTTAATGGACAAGCAGCACCATTACATAGCAGCCCTCTTGCTGCTTGGAAGTTATTTCTATAGCTTGATATCCTTTTTCTACATGTCTGAACATTACTTGTTAGCTTCTGTTCAGCTTGAATTCTGACAACTGACTTTCACCCTTTCCTGGTAATTTTTCTCCTTGGGACACAAAATCCAGACTGCTAAAGCACTTGCAAAAACTCCCCATTTCTGCACTGTCAGGTCTCTGATCTTTCCAGTGGTGCTAACTTGTCTTGCTATGAGTTTGACAAACCCAAATCTGCTGTAGTTTAAAGCCAAATTTTAATTAAGGCCATATTTTTTTAGTCCTCCCTTCACTTTGATTAAATCAAGTCACAATCACTTAATCTGAAGTTACTTCCCATGTCTAGCTCTTCTGTGATCTCATCATTAGCTGCTCAAACCAGAACAGACACTCTTAGTACGTCCTTTCCTGTTGTGTTTTGGGGTTTCATTTGTGTGTTACAGGGTTTAAAATGATCCTCCACATTGCTAGCACTCCCAGACAGCCTACTGCCTTTTCTTTCTGTTCTTCCTGAACACCACAACTAAGTACTTCTTCTCCAGATGCTGTGCATATTTTAGCCTCTCATTTGTCTTGACTAGTTATTTTAGATTCCTCTCACCTGATATTTAAGTATCAATCTTTTCTTTGTTCCTAACTGACCGCAGCCAATTGCCTTGTCAGGTTAGGCACAAACCTTTTATTATCTGTCCTGTTGGTCCAACTTGTGGCCCTATCATTTCTATCTCTTCCTCTTTTTCCTTGCTGTCCTTTCATTATTCATTATTGTATTTTCTTCCTTTTCCACTTCCTGCACACTAAAGCCAAGCATGAATATTGTATGAGCATCTTCAGGTTTTTTTCCCATAATTTCTTGACATGCTCCAACTGCTGTAACACTCAGTATCAAAGGCTACTGCCCCACACAACCATGTAGACCATCCCTTCACAAATCTTCTCTTTTCACAAATGGATCCCAGTAGAAACACAGCCCAAGCTTTCCTCCCACCTGCCCACCTCACCTATAGGTGTTAAATAAACTGTCTTTTAAAATAAAGCTTATTTTTTTAAGGTAGTGGAAAGTAAGGGGAAACATAGGGAGAAAAGGATGAAGTTAAAGGTGGTATGATTACAAGACCTTTTGTAGAAGCAGTTTAAAGGGGTATTAAGAAGACAAGAGAACACACATCAAAGCTAGAAAAAGTAACAATGGCAGAGAAAGAATCATAAGGTGATGAGAGACTAGGCAAGATCTTAAACAATAGACACAGATGAGAAATGTCTTTTCTTTGGAAGCCCACAAGTTATCTGAAAATGTCAGACAACTTTTTGCAAGGGAAGCTAAAAGAAAAATCAAACCAAAGGTGGTATTGGACAGAATTCTGATCTAACAGAATCTAACACAAGTGTAGGGAAAATGGTGAGACCACCATGAGGAAATAGCACGTATTTTCCTCAGACAGGGCACAAGTACAAAGATACATGAGTCCTCAGAGTACAAGTTATTGAGAGTAAAGATAAACCTGTGGAATTGTTCCTACACTAAAAATCCTTATGTGGAATATCCTTCCAGACATACAGAGTTAGGAGGAAACGGAAAAGTCAAGGAGTAGGCAAAATGTGCTTGCTTTAAATAAAACAAACGTGGGGAGGGTTGAAGACAACAAAGATTCTCAGTGGTTGTTAAATACTGAATGAAACATTCATGAGTTTTTTACTTCACAAACATGCCTAGTATGCCACAACTTTTGTTGGCATCCTATATAACAGGTCTGACCATTTGAAACGTCCTTGGAGACTCGCTTCTGCCAGACAGCTCAGAGTTAGACTGACTTGTCTATAAACTACACAGACTTTGCTTATACTCCTGCATCCCAATGCCTGTGGACATCTGTCCAACTAAGGTCCCTATAGGGACACAGCTGCTGAATATTTCTTATATTTACCATTGGAAACAGTTTGTGCAATACCAGTTGGAATTATATTTATCAACAGAATAAACACACAGATGGATTCAGCACTTGCACTTTGTAACGAAGCACAATGTCTCACAGCAGAGTCATCACCTCAGTGCCCAACTCCACTTGAAGAAAGACCTTTTAATAATTTTACCTTATTTTTAAAGAGGGAACCTCTATATTTCCTAGTAGAATAACTGTATAAATTCTAAATAAATTCCCACAAAAAAAACCTGTATATTATTTCAAATCAGCCAATAGCCCAGAGTATAGAAATTTCATTTTTTGGCTTCAGAGTGCTGGTTTCTCTCTTCTTTGACTACACTCACTATGATTTCCTTTCTCTTTACTTCAAGAAAAAAAACCCCAAACATTTTATTTATTCATCTGTAGGAGATGACAAGAGGGATTAACACTAGTAGAGTCTTTGCCTATGACCTCCTCTTTTATAGGCCCCATTTGTCACAGAGGTTCATTAGACTTACATTTCCTAAACTGACTTCAGCCAAGGAATGAACTTCTTAAGATGGACGAACACTGACAGCATAGCTGCTTTAAACAGAACCACCCCACTCTGTAAATAAGAGGTGCTTGGAGAAATTTGCTGCAGAAATGAGTCACATTAATCAGCTGGTTATAGCAAATTGATGTGCAGCCACTAGAGATGTCTAAACAATTTTGTTAACCTTTAACAAAAATGTGAAGGAATATGCTGCAAAAATGGTTGAAATGGACACAACGTACTCCTTTTAGCAGAGTTAAATTCCCAGATTATTTTATCCAAGTTTTGCCAGAAAAAAAAAAAAAAAGAAAAAGAAAAAAAAGGCCCAAAAAGAGCAAGTTCTAGTTACAGCACCCCTTTCCACAAGTTCATCCCAGTCTGTGGACAACAACGGCCCATGGCAGGACACAGAATACTTATTCAAATGCAGATTGTAGCTGGGGACTCATAGAGGGAGACTGGTGCTAAATCAATGTATAAAGCAAAATGAAACATCAGAAAGGATTTATCCAGCATCGCTTTCCCTCCTGTGTTACCACCACTCTGCAATTTTTTTTTCTTTTTTTCCAACCAAAATTCACTCTGGAATTGCAGAATAATCTATGAAACACAGTGCACACCAGCAGGGTCACAAGGGGTTGTGAGGGTCCCAGCAGGATCCCTCATACTCCAGGTTCCCAGGCCACCCAGCAAGCACTGGTCTGCACTATCAGACAGGCAGGTTGTGTACCTGTGCTCACAGTGACTGGTGCCACCACCTGTAAGGCACCAATTGCACCTGGGCCAGACATGAAGTCAATACTGCTGATAGCCCAGGAAAGGATGGGATGGCTCAACACCTGCAGTGGCCAGTCTGACCAGAAAGCATCCTTCCCCCAAGACTAACGTATAAGGAGCACTTTATATATATAAAATTTTAATATATATTATATAAATCCTTTTTATTTTGCTTTCTCAATTTTGAATTTGAAGAAGTATTTGATTCCTTTTTCCAGATTTTCTTCCTCAACCACTAGAAACTGAAAGTTGACTTAAAAGGTGAGGAGCAAGACAAATCCAACAAGCAGTCTTTATCAGTTGTTTTCTTTAAAGAGGTACAGTTTTCAAAGGAACACCAACGTAGACACTGATAAAATCACGCTCATGCTCATGTCAACCACAATACATCTCATCATACCTGGAAGCTCTGAAGCCAACACTTTCAGAAGAAAACCATACAAGAACCATCTTGGGATATCTTTAACATTCTTCTGCCAACATTAAACACAAATCCATCCTTTCTGTAACTAATAAAGGTGCATTGTTTTGGATTCAGGAGGCTGGACACAGGTACCAGAGCTTCTGAAACAGGATGCACATGGTATCAGATCACAGTGTGTTAGGGATTGGAAGAGACCTCAAAAGATCATCTGGTCCAATTCCCCTGCCTGAAAAGAATCACCTTGATTAGGTCACACAGAATTTGTGCAGGTGAGTTTTAAACACCTCCAGAGAAGGAGACTCCACAACCTCCCTGGGCAGACTGTTCCAGGCTTCATCACCCTCACTGTAAAGAAGTTTTTTCTCATATTTATGTGGAACCTCCTGTGCTCCAGCTGGACCTGTTGCCCCTTGTCCTGTCACTGGATGTCCCTGAGAAGAGCCTGGCTCCATTCTCCTGACACTCACCCTTTACATCTTTATAGCCATTCAGGAGGTCACCCCTCAGTTCCCCGTCTCCCAGCTCAAGAGCCCCAGCTCCCTCAGCCTCTCCTCAGCAGGGAGATGTTCCACTCCCTCCATCATCTTTGGGGTTCTACACTGGACTCTCTCCAGCAGTTCCCTGTCCTGGAACTGAGGGGCCTTATCTAACTTATCTAACATTCCAGATGTGGCCTCACCAGAGCAGAGCACAGGGGCAGGAGAGACTCTCTTGACATACTGTCCACAGCCCTTCTGGTCCCCCCCATGATGCCACTGGCCTTCCTGGCCACAAGGGCCCATTGCTGGCTCATGGGCGCCCTGCTGCCACCAGGATCCCCATGTCCCTTTCCCCTACACCACTCTCAAACAGGACAGTTCCCAACCTATACTGATACCTGGGGTTATTCCTGCCCAAATACCAGACTCTGAACTTGCCTTTGTTATATTGCATTAAATTTCTCCCCTTTGCCCAACTCTTCAGTCTGCCCAGGTCTCTCTGGATGGCAGCTCAGCTCTCGTGTGTCACCACTCCTCCCAGCACTGTGTCATCAGCAAACTGGCCCTGTTCCCTCATCCAGGTCATTAAAGAATATATTGAATAATATTGGTCCCAGTATTGATGCTTGGGGGAGCCGCACTAGACAGAGGCCTCCAACTGGACTCTGTCCCATTGACCACTGCTCCCTGGAATGCAAGGATGCGAGCATCTTAGACAAATTCAAGCAACTGTCTTATTTTATAGAGGTCCACTTCTAATACATATCAACCCTGGTTTATGCAGAGGGAGCAAAATTCAGCTTGGACTCTACTCTTCCTGAAGTCTGGTTCAGATGTTTGAGCATTACAAGCACGAAGGTGAGTGATAAACTGCCCTCTGTCCAATTGTGGATACATACAATCCAATCTCTCCATTATGCTCAGCAGGGACATTTGGTTAAGCGACAAAAGAATCTGGTGTCACTCCCTCTTGCTGGGTAAGCTGCACTTGATCTGCACAACCAATGAATAATAAATCGATGCAAATTACATCACTTTATCACAAACAAGCATTTTCTGGTCAGCTACACCACAGACTCTCCCACAGGAGATGAATAACCCCCAGTGACTTAAAATAGGAATTATTTATAGCCTGCAGGGGAACAATTGGTCTCTAACATCTGTGAACATATAATTTGCACCACTGTTTATATTTGCAGTGAATTTGGCCCTCAAAATCTTTGGCTACAATGGAGACACAAGCTGCTTTCATCACTAGTGCCTGACTCTACAAATTAACTGGTGTTTGAATATTTAGCTGTTAGGCAGCTCCCCATGCCTCACAAGAAGTGCCTTACACTTGACCACCAGCTCACACATACCCTGTTTCTCAGCCACCTGTAGCTTTCCTGGGTTATCATTTTTGACAGAGATTGCAGCTGTCTTAAGGTATGAACTATCAAAGACAAAATAAAGCTTCATGTTGGGACTGCAGACATCCTGAAAGGGGAAGGTTTATAACTCTCTAATAACACAGTACAAAGACATTCCTCTTTTGAAAGATGGATGAGTTTAGCCCCTCAGAGGTGCCAGCAGTTGTGTGGATTTGGAGAAAGAGGCCTCGAGGGCATTTCACAGCCAACCAGGGCTCTACCTTTTACCAAGATAAAGAATGCTTTTTGCATAGAATCACTTTCATGAGTATCCATCTAGAACCCATCATTAAGCAATGGAGGAAAGTATCACATCACTGTGTCAACAAATACTTCCTTTGAGAGAGGTAAACAGGAGGACAGCACATCACTGGAAACCCAAGCTAACTTCACCTGTTTGAAAGACTGACAAGAGCATGGAATAACAAAAGACAGCACTACAACATCAGGCAAATCATCCACAGTTCGCTTACCCACAACAGTTCAGCCCTGATATGCAAACTTCAATTTTCAGTAAAGCTCCCTCCTCATGCAGACAGGCAGCTTTGAGCTGGTGGATCATTAACAACAGCAGCTCTCCAATTAACTCAGGGACCAACCATCCAGAGACAAACCAGCACCATGCAGTGCTCTGGATGCCAACGAGCCTCACACAGGTAACAACACATGAAGTCCTGTGAACATTTAAGCCATGACAAGGGCAACAAACCCTGAGCAGCACACCATGGAGAGCATGCACAGGAAAAACCTCATGAGATAGAGGGGAATGCCTGGAAGCTGTCTCCAATATCAGGTGCACCCACCCAGCTCTGCTGCTGCAATGACACCCAGTTGGGACAGCAACTGGGTATCATTGCAGCTCCCTGGAAGCACTGGAGGCACAGCCAGGTCCATGCTGACTGTGGTGCAAGGGTGGGTATGGCAGACACTGAGAGACCTGCTGGCCACCCCCTCACACTGCTCCAAATCCAGCCAACATCAGGGGCTGCAGGGTCTGAGGTCATTAGGGCACAAATCTCTGCAAATAAAGAAATGCCAACTGTGGGCGTCTGGTCAGGCTCATCTCTCTGACCAAGAACCTGCTTTTTGGGCTGGCTCAACCTGCCCCAAAGGCTTCCCAGAGTACTGTCTCATAAAGATGATTGAAACACAGGCTGTGTCAACAAACACTTCCTTTGAGAGAGGTAAACAGAAGGACTGCACCTCGCTCATCAAAACCAACCAGACATACCTATAGGGCATGCAGAGCCAGCCAAGATCCTTTAGGGTTTTCTCTTTCCTTTTAAAAAGAAAACTTCTTTTTTTCTTTCCCCCAGATATAATATTAAAAGAAGAAAAAGCTGGCAACACCCACAGTGATGTTATGTCAGCTGCTTATGTCAGGTCAAATAGAGAGCAAGAGGAAGCGGGGGCTCCATGTGGATACGACCCCCTCAGTTCAGTGCTATTCTGATCTTCCACCCAAAACCCCCCAGCTAAACACTGCTCAACAGAGAGCACACATCCAGACCTGCAGCTTTCTGCCCAGCCTGCCCAAGAGAAAAGCTGAAAAGGTAGTTACATGCCAAACTGCTCTTCGTTTGATAGCTCCCCGATGATCAAGTCCCCCCCCAACCCAGAAAGGAAATGAATTGGGCATTCTTTCTTGGTCTAGATGTGGTGGTAGAAGCAGTACAGTGTGAGATAGCAAATAAATTTTTAAAGGGAAGACATTTTCAGCCTTCCAGCTCATAAAAGCAAGCAGAAGACAGTAACCTGGCACAGCACTTGAGTAGCCATCAGGACAGCCAAAGTAAATGAACACAGCCACTGAGAAGGTAAAAACTGGAACTCGTTCAGAAAACTATTTGTGTTCCAAGTTTCTACTTCTATAGTTGTAAGATATGCAAACCCATTCTCTTAACATCTTTATTAAAATGCATATTTCTTAAGTCTTGCCACCCTTGTTAACTGAGCTCCCAGTTTTTCCCACTGTGTCAGACTGAGGCAGCAATGCACAGGGTGAAGGCAACAGCAGGGCTGTTCTGAGCCTTGCAAAGCACCTTCCCCTTCCCAGCCCAGCAGAAAGCAGATATGACTAGGACCTCCAACAACACAAAACAGTCCACAGCTTCTCCACTACAACATTAGTCACATTTTCTCCTAAGCTCTTCAGTAATGTGCCTTATACAAAGGGGCTGCAAGTGACACCTAACAAGATGTATGGAAAACAGGGCCCAGGTTGCTACAGCCAACTCTAGGAGAGCCGTTGTTTGCATCAACTGGCTTCTCTGTGCCTCTCCTCCCACCTCCAGGAAGACTTAACACAACTGCAATTTACAGCAGTTACACAAACCACAGCTAACTGCAAGGTTTAATTAGAGCATTTGCCTCTGGTGTAATGCAGTAATGAGGAGAAAATGTATTTCTCTTGTTGCTTCCAAGGATCTCCACACGAAGGCAGGTACAGACAGACCTGAGCTTGCTCTACCTGTGCTCTGAGCTGGCTCCCAGTTGAAAGCTGTGTATTGCTTTGATTGTAGGCACAGTAGGCTATGCACAACCAAATCAGCCCTGCCACTCCACATACCTAAGCTTGTCAAGATGACTGCAAAGAGAAATGAGAATTGTGCCCCTGTAGCAAGAAGAGGGGGAATATAATAAATAAATATATATATGTATAAATTTTTCTTCTTCGCATCCAACACTTGTTCACACTTGTCCTAAGAAAAACAAGTTTGCCAGTCTTGCCCTTGTCTTCTCATAGGGGTATGTGTTTAGATTTTTTTCTGGCTTGCTGTTTTTTATATTTAGGTCATTTGAAAGTATTAAGCTATCAGCTGCACAGAGATGATAGCAAGTATAACAGAAGAGTAATATTCGGAAAGGATAAACCACAGTGGGTAGTGGATTATAATAAAGAACCAGTGAAGCCTGGCTGACCCTTATCATACTGAGCCAGCTCTTGCTAACACCTCTAAATTAGGGTTTATCACTTTTGTTTTACTCTGCCAATTTTAAACGAAAGTATCACAGCAAAATAACAGAATGTGAACAGGGATGTTAATGAAAGGGTGTAAAGCCAACAAATGTGTCAGTTCTTTTTATTAGGAAGTTTACCAAGTGCCTGACCCGTCAACAAGCCCCTAAAACAACATAAAATTCAAGTAATTTTCTGAAGACACTGGAAAGTTTATACTGTTGAACATCCTATACTCCCACTGTCTGCCAATGACCTTTTTGTAACCCCTCCTCTGATGCTGAGGAGGAAAACTAGAAGAGGCTAAGAACAGCAGGGTTCTCAAGAGATGACTAGGCACAGGAGAACTGACTCCTCTCTAGCACCTCAGAATCATGTGAAGCCACCCACCCTCAGGCAGAGTAACAGACTTTTCTCCTTGCTGTTATTTCCCTAGCTGAGCAGGAGCCAGGGGATTTCCAGCTCTAGCCTGGGGTCAGGTACCCTTCCCTGCCCTCCCACAGCTTTCCTACCCAGCCAGGAGGGCTGTGCTTCCCAGCAGGAGAGTATCCAGTGGGAGCTACTGACTCCAGCCTCCTGCAGGACCCAGCAAGTCCTTTCTCATCATCATCCCCGTCTTTGCAGCAGCGGGTTCGTGGAGCTGCTTTGGAGAGCAGACTAGTCCCAGAGGCAGCCCCAGCTGACAGATACTCTCGACCCTCAAAGTGGCTATTTGGGTAAGCTCCACAACTTGGCTTTTATGTTTGATTTCTGGAGCCTGCCCATCCTGCAGAACAGTAGAGTCACCTTTGCTCTCCAATTTCCTGCCTTTGGGCTGAAATTTAGCAAGTAGCAGCCCATTACACATGGCACTGACTCACTGTTCTGTGCCATTGTTGCTGGTACCGAGGAAAAGCACTGGACATAAACAGGTAAATATTAGGGAGGAAGAAAACATTTTACTCCAGTAACTTCATCAGTTAATATTAATTCATGAAACTGCCAGGAAAGGAAAGGAACCCAGAAAGAAATTTAAAAAAAAAATAAAATCTACATCATTTATGGTAAAACCAAGAAAATATACACCCTAAATATTCTTTCCTCTTTTCCCTTGCCAGTAAGACTGGAAGAAAGCAGGTCAAGCAACATCACAGCTTTGCATGCTGTTGAGCTGCTATTCAAAAAACCAAGACAGAAAATGAATAATCTGATTTCAAGAGGCTCTGGGATAGCCTTAATGCTGAAGTTTGTATGCTAGCTTTGTGACTATTAAGATCTCAGATCAGCCCTTTTTTTTCCCAAGTACTGGCCTAGATTAGCAAGTCACCTGAAAGTTTACAGTAGGAAAACCATATGGGCCTATTCCTGTAGCAACATGTGTACAGCAATTATGGTATGGGTAAGCAGGAACACATGCCCAAGGCATCCCACTTGGGGAGGCATGAGGCTTATGTGCATGGTTACAATTATGACTTCAGACTTCAAAGTACCTTATTGCTTGGACAAAATTGGTAGCCTACTTCCTTGTAAAACACACAAGTATCCATGGCTATAAAACACACATAGGTGCTGATATAACACAAGATTTGAGGTGTGGGTACCAGAACTCTGAAAGGGGGGGAAGGAGGATCTTGCTTCAAATATTTTCCAGCATTGTTTTAAAGTGAGTGCACCTCAAAGTAGCAGGCAAGAGTAAGTACCACTGACATTCTAAAACTGCCAGAATTTCCTGCTGCTGAAGTCTGATAACGTGGCAGGCACCACTTCAAGCTCTCTGAGAAATTAGGTCCCTTTTAATACATGATCCACCCGATTGCTTTCAGCCCTCTAATCGGTCAAGAAATCCCATCACAATCGTGATCAGCAGCCATGGGTTGACATTTATGCATGGCAATTTATGATAAAAAATTAACTACTTTTAGACAGCTTTCTCAAACCCAGACCAGACTTGACAAACGGCCGTTTTTCTGCAGACAGTTTTACCAAAGGAACAGCACCAACTGCAACCCAAACGTTTCTGCGAGGGCTGTTGCAACATTCAAGTTCCTACATGATCTTTGAGGCTGCGGTGTGACCCAGGAGGCAGCTGTAATGAGAGACAGACAGTGAATAAAGCACTGATTTAATTATGCTGTTTGATATATGATGACCTCATCCACTGGTGTTTATACTAATGGACTGCTTGAAATGCTTTATCAACATATGGGAAGGGCAAGGCTCCAGTCTGAAGAGCTTACGTTCTCAGAGACAGAAACCAGATGAAGGGTGTTCTCTTTCTGGAGCTTATTGAAGGTTTTGAAGTTTTACTCATTTCCATCAGGTCTTAAACACACACTGAATGCTGCAGAGAGGGTTGCTGGGGGAGAACTCTAAGCTTGCTGGACAAAACATCTACTGCATTGTCACCTTAGATTACAGCAGGGGATCTCCCACACATCAAGTCTGTGCTCCTACATAGTCAACAACAGGAAGATGATGAGGTGGAAGGATATTATGGCTGTTTCCATCACCTCCACCAAATTCCTTTCCATTTTGGAGGCACCTTGTGCCCCAGTTTGGGCTTTGACCCACTTTTTGATGCTGCTGCAGAGAGTGGGAGAGTCGATACAACCTGCTAGTTCCTCCACTGGAGACTGTGCTGTAACCATCTCCCTCTCAAAAACCAACAGTGAAGGCTCAGAGTTTGCTCAAACACACACATATCTTATTTTGCACTCCTGATTAAAGATTCCCTGAAAAACATGCAGTAAAGTAACTCTTTGTGGTGTGAGTACCATGAAAAACTGCAGGAGGAAATTAGTAGTTCTGTGTTCACTGCACCATCTGCCAACCACGCAGTAAATAAGGCCATACAGAAAAACGGTGAGAAACAAAACATCAACAACCTGCCCACTCATTAAGCATTAGCTATGCTGGGTGCTGAATGAGACACAGGCCTTCTGGGGAAAAAAGGAAAAAAAAAAAAAAAAAAGAAAAAGAAAAAAAAAAAAAGAAAAAAGAAGAAAAATGATAGTACACAATCCTCTAATTAAAGGCAATCAAAATTAATATTTACCAGGAGGATGAACTCATAGCTTTAATTGTAGAATTTTCTAGCCTCTGATTCCTTGGGTTTGCCACACTGAAGTTCAGCAATCTAAAGGGCTAACTTAAAGCATTATTTGGCCTATTTGATTGTATACAGGAAACCCATCAGTCCCAGGCAGCTGACACACTGTTACCCTTATGAGGTACCCACACATGTACAAGACCATTGTTTTCCCTGATGCCTATCATAGCAACCAAAGACAAGAAGAGATAGCCCAGCTCTGTTATAAGATAATTCTAGAATATAATTATGGTAATTCTAGACTCAAGAACATCCTTTTTCTTATAAGTGAGTTTTCTCAGTGTCGCTACATTTTAAAGCTTCTATTAAGAAAAAAAATCAACTTCTTCCTAGTAAGGATAAAAGATCAAAAGGGTATAAATTTAATATATTATTAGTGGAGAAAAAAAAATATATATGAATATACATTAGTGAAAACCTTTAAAATGGTACAACTAAGTTAACCAGTGAGAAAGCATTTGCCTGGTAGAGCTGAGAGAGACTACCAATAACGTGTTTTCATTTTCTTTTCAAACTCTGGTACAAATTCAGCTAATATCACTTTGAATGATTTCATGCTGGGATAGGAGCCAAAGGTTTCACTTGAAATCTTTGCAGTTATCAGATCTGGAAAGGTTTTCGATCACTTAAGTTTGAGAAACATTTAAAGAAAAGAAAAGAAAAGAAAAGAAAGAAAAGAAAAGAAAAGAAAAGAAAAGAAAAGAAAAGAAAAGAAAAGAAAAGAAAAGAAAA
>JAOEGS010012631.1:19173-36978 GCA_025447755.1 Corythornis vintsioides | reverse complement strand
AAGAAAAGAAAAGAAAAGAAAAGAAAAGAAAAGAAAAGAAAAGAAAAGAAAAGAAAAGAAAAAGAAAAGAAAAAGAAAAAGAAAAACTGAAGATAAAAGGCCAGGGGCTTGAAACATTTATCACTTCATCATACTCTTGCATTTGATGCTGGGTCAGCATCTTTACAGATACAATGCATTGGCTCTACCTATATTTTGAGAGGTTTGAGGGGAAAAAAAAATGAACATACAGGGTTAGAAAGGTGGGCAGAGCAACAAGGGCAGGCTATCCATAAGGAGGTAGCACGTCCAGGAATGGAAACCAGAACAAGTTCACAAAGCCCTCAGGCTGACTAAGACCAAGGCTGAAAGAGGAAGACAACAAGATGAGCAGGAAAACGTGATGTGCTGCTGGAAACCAACATTATCAATTCATGTTACCAACATATTTAAGCTAATTTGCTTAAATTTGCTAATTATTTTTTTTTAATATGGAGACTTGCAGCTCCATGTGACACCACACAGGGCCTGCATGATGCCAGTTCAGCTCAACTAGTACTTTCCTGGCACATACTTGGCACCTCCAACCTCCACCAGATAAAACCAATGCACCACAAACACTTTGCCATCACAGTTGTAGCTGAAGCAAAAGCAGGCACAAGGCAACACTAAATACAACCAGGAGCATTAAGCACTCTGCAACTTGCCAAGCCCATTGCTGTTTAGAATAGGCTAAGCCAGTTTCTGAACTATTAGGGCAGCTTCAGACTTGCTCTGGTTTCAGGCAGGAGGTAGATCTCTCCAAGTGACAGCCCACCTACCCACCACAGGACAAATGCTACTTGTGTAAGCCCAGATTTGTGGAACAGTGCCCTGCTGTATCTGAGAACACAACCATTTTAATCCTACCAGCAGCAACAAATACGAAGGCCCCTTAGAACCAGACTTCCTTATGACAAACTTCAATATCATATTTTAAAACTTTTTTTTTTCCTAAGTGAATGGTGTATGAAAGATAGGGAAGAACAGAGCACATGTTTAGAAAGCACCACCAGACACTCAGTTGTGGGTTTGTAGGCTCGTGATTGTGTGGGCACAGGCAGCGCCCTGTTTGAAAGCTAGAAAATAGAGCAAGTACCATCCAAACTCTTCAATTGCTCTCCCTAGTTTGCAGTAAAGCATTCTTCGTGTGTGCAGGCAAATCGAGTGAGCTCTTTCGTTTCCTTCCTGAGGAAAGTTGATTTTTCCTCCCTCCAATAAGAGCTGCCATACACAGAATAAGAATGAGAAACCTGGAAACTGAATCTTACCACTGTGCCTTTTGTGATGCAGATCCCTGCTGTCCCATTACCTACTATAACTCCCCCTCAAAACACTTGTTTTCTCATTATTGCCTGCACATTTCTCACCACTTTGTTCTTTCTGCTTATTCAGAAAGCTCTTATTTCTGGCTCCCTGACTTTGTCTTCACCTTTTCTCTCTCACCAACTGCAGGGGAGACCCTTTCATACATGCTCTCAAGTACAGCCCATCAGGAAATATCTCTGAAGGGGAAAATAAAATGTGTGGTATCCACTGTTGAACAGAAATACACCCACCCACTTCACTCTCTACTGCATCCTTTCATCCTGCTCTTTGTTCTGCAGAAGACCCACAAGTTACTACTCCCATTTGTCTCCCTCTTTCACTCACTGAGCTCCAGATGCTTTGACACCACCAACACCCATTTTGCTCTATCTAATCTTCCCTCCATCCCAGTGCTGGAACACTCCCAAACCCAACTGCACCCAGTTCCACCTCAGTGTACCTCCCGTTCCAGCAAGCACTTGTTGAAAAAGCTGCAGATTCCTGCTTCAGGCAAAGTCTGAGACTTCCTCCCTGACTCCTTCAACACAAGAATGTAATCATCTTTTCTTCCTGCATCACCTCAGGCATTTCCCTCAGGCTCCAGGGCTGTAGGCAGCATGGCAACAACTCTTCTGACCTTCTGAGGCTGACAAGAGTCTGTCCAGATCCAGCTCTTCTTTTTTTTTTTTGCACTGCCTGCCCCACTGTGGATAAGGGGAAGGTTAACTCAGGTGGTCACCTCAAGCTGCCCTGGATGGTGTAGCTTCTGTTTCCAGTTCTGTACACAGCTTAAATAGACAAAACTGAACCTAAGCTACAAGAAAGCTTAAATTAATACAAAGATATTGCTATTCCACTGGTATTACAGCTCATTTTCACTAGTTCTTAACTATAGCTTGGTGCAAGAACTGGCTGGTCAGCAGTCCCTGCAATCACTCATCCTGTCACACTCAGTGCTGGTCCCTACACAGCAGCACATATACTGTCCTGCTGAGCCCATGTTGATACAGCACTGGTCAAAAAGTTTGCCAAAAGCCACAGCTCCAATATCTTGTGCTTTCCCAACAGGAACTGGATCTACTTACTCTGAACAGGTTGTACTGAGCAGCACAGATCTTACCCACTGGTCAGCAGCTGGAGATGGTACTAGGTACTCCCAAAGTTGGAAGAAATAATAATATCAATATTTAATTTCTACAGGGAGATCAGGTGCCCTTTTCTAATGATGGCTACATATCTACAGCCTGAACCAAAGAAAGATAAACTGAACTCCCATCTATTCTTCCAGTAAGATTCTCCTCTAGTTTCTCTCTTCCCCTCTGGTGGCAGCGAAGCAACAAGGGAGGAAGGCAGGGAGATACTCAAACTGGGTTTGCAGCCACTGGAACCAACTCACACATCACCTCCATTAACAGGCCTGGCAAGCAGCCCAGAGGCAGCTTGAACACTGCCCTTGGCACTGCCACACACGTGCAGGGGTGCAACACAGCTCCACCTGCAGAGCTTCTCCAGTGCCAGCCTTACTCAGAATTGCTTTCAGAGGCTATGGCATTTTGTCAGTTCTGTGACATTGGGTGAAAAGCTTCCAAATACAGAAAGCTCTATGTAAGAGTGAGTTGGAGGGGGAGGAAGAGGTAGGATTTATATAGGAAACTCACATGACTTCTTATGGAAATTCTCTTGTTACTAAACAGAGACAGAAAACTCCAAAGGCCGATGATTAGAGGTGTAATATCTGCAATGTCTTCCATTCTAACACAGACATCTGAATGGTATCTTCCTGTTTGGACTAAAGATCTTCTGAAGTGAGGACTGAGCTAATTACAAATTATCCCATAATTCACTCACCTGTCTTTCCTGGAACAGGATGAAGGGGAGTTCAAAATCCTCGCTGTGAATCACTGGCACAACCATTCACACTTCTACTTCAGAAGTGTAAATCCTCAGGCTGTTCTGTGACTCCAGCCTGAAATAAAGAAAAGCAGAGCACTTAGTAACTTTATGTAATGTGCTGATAAAAAAAATAGACCTATGACAACAGGTGATTTAAACCAATTTGTTTATTCTGTCTTGCAAATGTCAAGTCAAAGACATTGCTCCAATTCAAGTTCAAATGATTAAGAGAACAGAAAACACAATGCTTTTACACAACCACATAGTCCTATTTTTCCTGTTCAGTTACAAAAAATCCCAATTCAGCACCAAAAGCTCTTCCGTTACTGGATGAAGTCCAGAATCATTGTCAGGATGCTTTCTTACTAAAAACTTTCTTGAGTAGAAAGACAAACTGGAATGTGCTCTTAAAGCACAGCCTGGAGAAATAAAATTTATTGAACTTTCATGCTATGTGAAGGAAGACAATTCTGTCAGTGGAAGACAAAACCATCCTCGGAAGGATATTCTCTTGTTCTCTACAGCTGTTTTCAGTGGCTTTTATTTATTTATTGTACCAAATCAGCCCCACACACAGGCAGTGTGCAGCAGCAGCAGGTGATGTCCCCAGACCCCTGTGGGCAGTCTCCCAGCACACCCCTCACATCAATCCTCCTGCACTCACAGTCACTGCTCATCTTGGAAACACAGGCTACAGTGGGATGGCAACTGCAGCCAAAAGGTGAGACCAAAGCTTAAGCTGTACCAATTAAGCCATAATAAAAGATCACAGAATCATAAGGTTGGAAATGCCCTCCAGGATCAAGTCCAAGCTTCTATCCAACACTCCCATGGTCACTAGACCATGCTCTGCAGAACCACATCTACTGCCTCTGGAACTCCTCCAGAGATGGAGACTCCACCACCTCCCTAGGCAATCCCTTCCAATGTTTAACTGCTTCTTCACTAAATAAATTTCTCTTCATATCTAATCTGAATTTCCAACTTGTGGCTATTTCCCCTTGTCCTGTCACTAATCACGAGGAGAAGAGTCCAGCACCCACATCCCTACAACCTGACAGTAGCTAAGATTAGTTACAGAATACCCCTTATTTGCACATCACTCATGCAAGGATATTCTCATGAAAACAAGATCTCATGCCATTTGCTGTTTATTCCTATGTTTATATGTAAATTTTTAAATAGCATTCTTATAAACACCAGTTTTCTCCCCTATACTGCATGCAATTGTGTGTGCATGTGTACATGGACGTGCAGGTTTGCAGCATCTGCTCCTAGAAGCTTGAAAGAGAATCAATATCAGCAGGCATTCCAGGTGCAAATCACCAAGGTTTAAAGCACACATCGGTAACACTGAACCATGCAGAGTGAACTGAAGACACTGAGGCCTGGCAGATTTGTGGCATCCAGAGATTTAACACCGTGAACAGCATCTACCAGCACTCAGGAAGTCAAATAAAAGTTCACTTCTGCAAAGGATTCTGAAAACCCAGAAGAAGATAAAAGACATTTTGTTTGCAATAAACTTTTGTTATAATTAAGAACGTTAACTGCACCTTTGTTGTTTTTGTTTGGTTTTTTTTTTATAGTAGGAATAAAACACATTGGGGTTAACTAAAGTCAGGAAAAGTTCAAGTCTTAGCCATCTAGACAGTATGATTCTTGCCCAGATTAAAAGCTTAAGAGTTAAAATAGAAGAACTTAGAAGCCTTCATGTGAAATAAATAAATAAATAGATAGATAACTAGATAAACAAACAAACAAATAAATAAATAAAAACCAGAAAAAGCCCATTTTGGATTAAAACTTCATATCCAAAGCAACTCACATGGAGAGATTTTGTAGGACATGTTAAGAAACAATTCACAGAAGCGCAGCTCCAGCATTTTCACCACTGTGGTACATGGTGCTCAGTGTTCTCCAGGTTACAGCTGAGGCCACTGGCCTGACAATCCAGCAGTTTCTGTTTATGGAAACAGCTGGAGTGGGAATGTAGTCACTTTTTTATATAATCATGATGTATGTTCTGTGTAACATTCCCCATACGTGCTGGAAACATGTCCAGGGCTAGGAAAGCTTTGTCTTCAGAATTCTGGTGGTTCAGTTTATACCTGAGGCAGATACAGCATCAAGGAGAATAAATCTCTTCCTGCTACAAACTTGTCTGATCGTGTGTGACTAAAGTGCTGCATTCGGTTGCCTTGCTGGGGAACGTACTGCACATTCAACTAGCAATGGAGAAAAGAGCAGTGGACTTCTTCATTGGAAAGTCTTACCTTCAAAACATACAGCTTTATGTTTTCTAACTTCAGCAACTGCAAAAAAAAGGAAATATACCCATGGAAGCCTCTGGGGGGGTGGAAACCACATGAATTTGGACAGCTCTGGAAGCCACAGAAAAGATGAAACCTAACTTTGATTGATTAATTAAACCTGGCATCATAAAAAGTTTCTCAGATCTTCGACTTGAATAACTGGATTGCTTTTTGTGGACCATAAGGAAGTCCTCCAGCTTCCCCAGCTCAAACAGAAGGGCTCATTATTAGAAGCCTAACATATGAATGTTAGTCTGTGAATGGTAATAATGACTCCCCGTGCACTTTGTGTTGGTGGCAAAGAGCTTTTCAAAGCCCAGCTGTCACCAATATTTACGATAGTTCTTCAAACATGCAGAGGCACGGGCACCTTCAAACCTGCTGGCAGCTGGTGTGAATGAGAAAAGCCAGAAGTCCCAGCTAGCTCTGGAAGGATCACTTAAAACACATGCTTTGTTGCTCAAGAGTTAAAAATAAAAGTGGATGGGTACTAAAATAGACATGAGTTGTTTCATTCTCAAGCCTGAACCCACTGAAACCAAAGTTGTATGTGGAATTCTTGAACCAGCCTTAAATTCTAATAGCAAACTACACTATTTGCCTCATTTAATTTTTTTTTTGGCAAGCAAACCTGCACATATAAATCAAGGATATGACATTTCCTTATATACTTTTACAAGATAGGGACAACAGAGGAGTTTGTGAAAATATAGTAGGCTAATGGAAGATATGCATCAGCTATCTAAGAAATTTGGGTCTGAAAGCCTGCTTGGTTTCAGATATCTAATGCTGAAGGATCTGACTTCAGTTTTATCATAATCTCTGCAAATAGGAAATGAAAATTCTGATATTTTTAACACATTCAAAACAATACTATCTTTATTCAAGGTTCTAGATGGCCAGATAGAATGAAGGACCTAACTGAATAATTTAATCAAGATATACAGCTGAGATACTGAAAAGTAAATCCCTTTTTCTGCATAAGTTCTACTACCCAGGCGGCCAACAGTAAGTATACTTTGATCTCTAAGGAGAAAAACAAACAAACAAAAAACAAAACAAACAAACAAAACCCACAATAGAATAGTCACAGAAGCTCAATCCTTCTTTTCAAAGGCTACCAAAGTCAGCTGAAATACATCAGTCAAACATAAACAGCAAAGATAAATGCAGGACCTTCCTAGGCTTTGGGAGAACATGAGGGAAGAGAAACTGAGTACATCAGCCCACCATAGGATCCTCCTAGAGAGTGTTCATCTAAAACAGACCCTGTCACTGGCCAGGCAAGGTGGTGACAATCCCCTTTTTTCCATGTTTTTAATGCAAGCAAAGCCAGGATCCTGCCCACGCTGGGCCTGCACCTGAAGTCAACAAGCGACAGGGCATATGCAGGCAGGGTCACATGGGATGGATTCACTCAGGAACCTCCATCCCAAAATCTCAGGCAGGGACACAGGAGATGGCCTCACTCAGGATCCTCCATCCCAACACCTCAGGCAGGGTCACACAGGGGATGGCTTCACTCAGGAACCTCCATCCCAACACCTCTCCCGTGGCATCACACTGGCCACAGCACCATCTTCACACCTGGGACAGCAAAGTGCTCACACCCACCAGGGCCAGGCACAGATCTGCACGTGCCAGGGTGAGAGAAATCAGTTCAAATGCCCAAAGAAAGCAGCTTTGGATGAAGAAAGATAGTAAATGCCAATTGTTTTGTAACACACGTGTGCACACATGCAGGGGGGTGCAGCTCAGAGCACCATCTGTACTCCAAAACCACTGCAAAATAAAACCATTAAAGATGAAGTTGTGATGTTTTCCTGGAAATGCAAATAGACTTCTAGAAATCAGACTTGATATTCTTCCCTCCTTCAAAAAGTGGTATGCCTGTCCCCCTAACCAGAAGGTTTCCTGAAAGGCTACTTTCGAAACCACCACTACCAGTAACCATCTTCTGACTTATTTTAACAAAATAAATCAACACAACACTGAACTGACCTGAAGAGTTTGGCTCATTTGGCTCTAATGTTTCCAAGGGTATCACCAAAGAAGTTGCAAATTGAGCCTGGGGGGGCTTCAGAACAGTAATTTGTATTTGCTTGTACCTCTGTAAGTCTGTACCAACACAACCTGGGGGGTGTGAGGACATGACAATTGACAAGGAAGGGAGGCTTCAAAGCTTCCTTTCTTGAGAAAGACCATATGTAGTGTGAGTCATGGGCACCTCAGGATAGAGGATGGTCTGAATCTCCCCTCTCTATCAAAAACACAATGGGGGAGGAGGCAGACCATACAAATCTGGGTCACATCAATCCAAAGCCCATATACACTGTGACAGTCACCCCACTGCCCTATTTCATGCTGTGACCCTTATCATCCCCCACTGGAGTGGAAGAGGAGAAAGAACATAAGGCAGCAGGAGTCTTTTGATCCCCTGTCACAGAGGAAAAAGTAGCATCAAGATTAACTACTTGTGCCATCTTCCATAGGAGCAAAAAGAATATGCCTGTTACTTACACCCTTAGCTCTGAGTTCAACATAAAATTAGGGTACAGGATGAACCAGAAAGTCTAAGGACCCACGAGGAGTGGGACAAGACAGGACCTGGCCTAGGCAAGGTGCCAAGAAAACAGGGCTGCAAGAAACATCTCGACTGGGGAACTGGTGCAGGGCTCAGTGCAAAGCTGAAGTTAGAGGTAGAGCTAGGGCTGAGGGACAGAAAAAGCACAGGGACCCGTGGGGCTCACAGGGAGGGCTACAGGACTCCTCTCCACTGTGCTCCTGCACAAAGGAGATGAAAGCTGTGATCTGCTCCTCACACCTGCCACTGGAGATGCAGATACCCCCAGGCAGACATCCTTAACTCACTACACACCTGCCCAGCCTCAGGATTTTAGCACAGCATCTCAAAACTTCACCCCTTCTTACCTGCTTGCAAACACCTGCACCTGAAACCCAACCCAGTTCCATCCCAGGGCTCTCCCCCATCCCATGAAGGGGCCTCGGGACCTCCTGGAGAGAGTCTGGGCTGAGAGGTTGGTATGTGTGCCCAGCAGGTTGAAGAAACGATTTTTAACAGCTGACTATTTTTAGGCTGGCCTGTTGTGCAGCTGAAAGTGAATAACTTGGGTTATCTGGCACCTCATTGCCCATCACAGCCCTGAATGGGCGCTCTGACCTCTTCAGACACAAAAACTGCAGAGAAATTCACTTTGCATCAGAATCACTATGATTTCCACTGGTCAGGTTTCAAAGAGGAAATAACTTCCTCTGCTTTGACTGCTTCCTCTTAACTACATCATTTCCTTACAGGTATAATTAATTCTGGCAACTAATTAGTCCATATTTTTAATGCAGGACAAAGCTTCAATCTTCCCACACACAGCCCTCAAAGAAAGAATTACCAACTAGTCAGAAATAAACTGAAATGGTGAGCTTAATCACACTCATTTGGGAAAGAAGAATAAATCTGGCTTATCTTCAGTTCTTATCCTTTTAAAATATGAATTATAAAAATCATTAAAACATCCTGAACTCAGGAAGGCACCATCAGCTTCAGAAGAGCAAATAATCTCTTCCCATAGGCAACCTATTATATGGGGTGGAAGTCAACAACATGAAGTAGGAATACCTTCTACATTTTGACACTTAGGAAGTTGCCCTACATTACTGAAAACTTCTTGTCCAATGTTTATTTAGTAGGTCACCTAGGTATAATATCTGATGTAAAATCTCAGGATACTAAGACTTCAGCTTTGTGTACTGTAGACTTAAAAAATTAAGTAAAATTCATTTTCTTTCTATTGAAAACCATGACAATTGAAATAAATTCTCTACAATGCTTTTTGGGTTACTCAAATTCTATTTAGCCTATGCAGTCCTGAATCTCATGTTCTGCTTTAAGTTACATAGCTATGGCAGAAATTGCCAGAGATAAACAGTGCCAAGAGCCTTCTAACTTCTGAGACCGGACCAGACAAACTATTATTACAAAAATGGACACTATTTGGATCATTATTACTTCTCTGCAGAGAAATAGTTTAAATAAAATACCAAATATTAAATACTAAGCATTTCTGTCTCAGAATTCAGCACTACACAGATGAAAGAGGCTGTTCTGACCCGTAGCAAAAGAAATCAAGACTTGCATTCAGTTCATGCTTGGAAATTTTCTCTGGAATTATTATAACAATATATTTCTTTTTAACTCCTTTCCCAACTTGGACTGGTATTTTCTGACAAGAATCTCATTCATTCAAAAAAAAAAAAAATATACATATATATAAAATTCCTCATCTGATGAATAAAAATGTTTTGTGAAAACATAACAGATTTACATAGCTGATGAGAAAACAGTCCCTGATGCTTTGATTCCCACTGTCTCCCCTGGCAAGCTGAGGAAGGACACAACCTCCCTGGCCTGGAAGTCCTGCCTCATCTCCTGTGTGCAACAGGCAGCCCCCAAACCAGGCTGGTGCGTGGTCTGGGAGGGACACAGCAAGGAGGTTCTGAGCCAGACACCCCTGTTCTGCAAGATGCAGTGTGCTGAAGACATGAACTGTGTGTTGAGCAGCTTGTTGCAGCAAAGCTGGCACCAGGACAGCAGGCACCTGTCTGTGGTATGCCAAATCCAGAGATGCCCAGCAGAAAAGCAGAGGAGTGGGGCATTTGGAGCTCAGCACAGGGCAGATTAAAGATTAGCATCAAATGTGACTTGATTTTTGAGTGGATGTTATGTGAGTTGACTCCAGGGCTGCTGACATCTGTGTCAACCCTGCACTGCCTCCAAGCTGTGGCACAGTACCACCAGTGGGACCCAAGGTGGTATTTCTATCTTACACTACATAAAAGCACCTATTTACTCCAAGATGTCTCATCAAGCTCTGAAGCAAGAAGATTCTGAGGAGACATATCCTAAATTCTCCATAAACCCTTCCTGGCAAACCCTGACAGATGATGAGCTCTAGGGACCTGTGGTTTGGCACCCACACCATGGTCCCAGCACTGCTTGAGGACCAGACCAGAGCACACCAGCCTCAATGAAAGGCTAAGGGAGCAGATGAGGATACATGAGATCACCTCCTCAGAGGTCTGTGCAAGCAGAGCTTAATGTTTACCACAGCAGCAAAAGATACTCCAATGACCAAGGAACATTAGTTTGAGGTTTTTGCTTCTCATCTGGTTAAGTGGCAAGGGGAGGACAGAGATACCAGTGTTGCTCTCTCCAGAACCCACATTAACAAATAAAGAAATAGAAGCTCATCATGGTACTTTGCCAAGACAACCACTATTTCTAAAGAAGTTGTTTTTGAAATCATGTTAATGAAACAAGCTTAAAAGCATGTGTATGTTCAGAATCAACCCTGGCTCTTGATATTAAAACCTTATCTCCCTTCCCTTATTCCTGACCCACCATTAAATATAATTAACTCCCATTTTCCTTCCAACGCTTTATGCTTTCTTGGCAAAGTCCAGGCTGCAAAGCCTATCAGAAAGCACAGAACAGAGGGAGGAAGGATGAAACACAGCAGGAGAGATGTGCACAAAGCTGATGATTTGAACACAATTTAACTTACAGTTAATGCACAGCAGGACTTTCGTAATGTCCTTTATCACCTATTAAGCCATTTCCTCATTACTCACTATCATTACACATAAAAAGACAAGCAAAGATATTCCTGCACAAAATGGAAAACTGTTAGCATAGAATCACAGATTAGCAAAAGTTCAAATGAATGTTGGAAGATAAACCAATTCTTGCTTCTGTTCACTAGAGAAAAGAAAAAAAAACATTAAATCCCACTGAAGATGATCTGTGGAAACATCCCTGAACATCCTGAACCTCCACTGGACTCTTGAGGTAAACCAAGGGATCATCTGCAGCCTGTACCCTCCAGTTCTCACTCGTGTCACACAGCAACACATTTATATTGTTTCCTGGGGAAAGCACCTATAAGGAATAAGATAAATCAGTGCAATACATCAACTGTGCTCCTTCCTGGAATCCATTGCTAATGTATTTCAGCCACAAAGCACACCAGAAACATTTAGTTTATTGCAACAGACAGCAGAACAGTTCTCAGAGCTGTCGGGATCTTCCATAGCATTCTAATGCATGATACACAAATTGATTTCACCATCAGACTCTGCCTCGGGAGATGTGCAGAAGTAACTTCTGACGTCAAGAGTCAAGAATATTTCAGAAATAACAACAGGTCAACAGGACCGCCGGTAGCTGGGTTCAATTCCCAGTCAGGGAAGTTTCTTTGTGACTTGGTCTAGGTGACCCTGCTCTGGCAGGGGGGTTGGACTAGATGATCTTCTAGGTCCCTTCCAACCCCTAGCATTCTGTGATTCTCTGTGTGTGATTCTGTGACATTTCCTCTGTCTGATCTTGGACTCTGCTTGTATATTGCAAAGAGAAGACAAGCTGGCAGCAGCTGGGGTGTGTTACTATCCAAACCCAGCTGGTGAGCCCCTGTGGGACAGCAACAGCAGGACTGCAAACCATTGCCTGACTTTGCCAACTGAAGGAATTTTCCTTTTTCAGTGAATGGAGGTCTGAAAAGAGACACCTCTGTGGAGAACAGTGGGATGTCACAAAGCCAGATGTACATGGGAAAGAGAATGTGAAAGAAAACTTTTTGTGTATGTTTCTACATAATAACAATTGAGCTTCAGAGACAAAACCAAACTTCTCTTTGTTTTGACATCAATATTTAGCATTTACCTATATGTAAGTAACAACCTTACTGCAAAACCTGGCCATTAAGCTTCATCCCTTCTTCTAATCCCCTAGACTATTCACTTCTTTCAACTGACTGTTTCTTCTCATTTGACCTGTTTAACCTCACTGCTTAAGCTTTCTACTCCCAGGCCACTTCTGCTGCTCTCTAAGCTTACAGACAGGCTTCTATGGGAGCTATTCTCAGCCTAGAGGAATGTTAATTGTTTGGGAAATTATACCATAAAAATGAATGTCAAAAAAGAGCTGAGCAACAGAAATTCAACCTCTAGTTGAACATTCAGTTCTGTTTCCATCATTGAAAAAGAATATGAAAGAGAAATCAAGTGAAGTTTTGTTTTGGGGGAGGAAAATAGAAAAAAATGAAACACAACTGAAACAAAAGGTTGAACACAACAAAAAAACTTCTGTGGAGATGAAATGGCACAATGCAAGTAATTGAGAAAAATCTCCAACATAAATTTTTGCTATGGATTACACTGCAAAAGACACAGATATGATTGTTTTAAAAAAAATAATAATAAATAAATATATATAGCCCATCCTAGCACAATAAGGAAAAAGAAACATATTGTGTTATTAGGCATTTTCCTCAGCTCCTCCTTAGATGTACACATTACAGACAGACCCATTAGTTATAAAGAAAAACTAAAACAAAACAAAACCACCCGTCACTTCTGTCCAGGCACAACTCCATAATTAAAATGTATTTGTGGAAAAACAACAAGAAGTACATTTAAATTGCACAGTTATGTAAAGTTCATTCAATGGACCTTCATGAGCCCAAGTTAAAACACCCATGGAGGAGGCCGGGAACGCTGCTCCAGTCGAGCTCCAGGGAGCTGCAACCACAAGCACTACCAGGAACGAGTCACCCAGCACTCAGAGAGGTGACAGCGATGACTGGAGAGAACCCTGCAGAGAACGACCTGAGAGAGGAGCAGCTCGACATGAGCAGACAGGGTGTGCTGGAGCCCAGAAGATCAATCCATCCTGGGCTGCAGCAGGAGCAGTGTGGCCAGCAGATGGAGAGAGGGGATTCTGCTGCTCTGCTCTGGGCAGAGATCCCCTGGAGCCCTGGGTCCAGCTCTGGAGCCCTCAGCACAGGAGGGACATGGAGCTGATGGAGCAGGGCCAGAGGAGGCCACGAAGATGCTCAGGGGCTGGAACAGCTCTGCTCCCAGGACAGGCTGATGGACCTGGGATTGTTCAGCCTGGAGAAGGCTCCAGGGAGACATTAGAGCACCTTCCAGTGCCTGAAGGGAGCTCTAAACTCCCTCTCTCCTCAAAGCCTGGAGAAGGGGGCTGTTTCCAAAGACCTGAAGTGAAAGGAAAAGGGGCAATGGTTTGAAATGAGAAAGGAGTGGATTGAGATGAGAACTAAGGAAAAAGTTCTTTCCTAGCAGAATGGTGGGCACTAGAACAGGTTGCCCAGGGAGGTGGTTGAGGCCCCATCCCTGGAGACATTCCAGGTGGGGCTTGAGGAAGCTCTGAGCACCCTGCTCTAGTTGCAGATGTCCCTGTTCTCAGCAGGGGAGTTGAACTAGATGAGCTCTGGAGGTCCCTTTCAACCCAGACAATTCTATGATTCTATGATGCCAAGAGGACTGGTGGAGTCAGCAAACAATACAGGGAGGCTCACCAAGGTTTCCACAGGAAAAAACAACCAGGTGTTCTAAAGCAGTTTCTTCTGGGAGACTCAGTGGCAAACCCTTTTTTAAGCTCAGTGGAAAAGACACGCACAGTAAATTGCAGAAACCGTCACACCAACCTGCTGCAATGTTGTGGCCTCTGCACTGGGATGAATCCTAGATCCTGCCTCCACCTCCTCCCAACCACAAAATCCTTTTCCTAAATACTGGGTGAGCTCGTGGCCTCACCGCAATCCAACTAGAAGTAATTTGCTCTCCAGCTACAAGTAGTACACCAGATTTTTAGATTGCCTTCAAGTCTTTGGAAAAAAAAAAAGGAACTCCCTGCCTAGATGGTAAACCTGCTTCAATTCCCAAGTTACAACAGATCAGGAGGGCCAGATCTACAGCTTTGATCTGAGCTCCTAATGTGGCCTTTCCTATAACTTTATAATGACAGATGCCTCAGACAGAAAGGAACATCTTGTTAGCAGAGGCACCTTTTCCTGATTTCTTTCTCTCTCAGAGAAGGCTTTATTTTAATATTCTTTCTTAACTGCTTTATGGGAAACCAATATATCTGCTATACTTCAGTTCTCTAAATTTGCCTTGGTTACAATAGCACCTTCCTGCCCAGGATACACTGCACACCCTATTCAGGAGCAGACATAGTGGTGTTTTAGTGGGTTTTGACATAGTTGAACTTTTTCCCTTTCATTTTCTTCCTTTGAAGTCTTAAAAGAACTACATCCATCATCTCTTTACCATAAATACAGAAAAGCTCTGCAGTTACCAGGTTGACTCCCAGCTACAGCTTTCCTAGCAAACTTGGTGCTCCACACTCAGGAGATATTTCTTGCCCAAATCCATGCAGGGTTAACCTGTGCCAACTTTACAGATCAGTTTCATCTTCATTGGCAATTCATCCTGATACTGTTCTTCTTCTAATGGATCAGCAACTGTATAAACTCACCCATCCAAAAAAAAACAAAAGCTAATTTTTACCCTGCCACTGCTTGATCAATCACAGATCACAGTGAGAGATTGCATATGCACATGTGTGCATGCAAGGGAGGTGCAAACCCCCCACTGCCACACTGAAGTCTTTATATGTGCTGTAAATGCAGTGTCAGCCAGGCTGTTTCTTTCACTGCATCACTTGCAGACCATCAGTTGTACCCAGTAACGAGTTGTCATAATTTCTCCTTTCAGAAGGATGCTGGTTTGTCTTGTCACTGCACCTTCCCAAGACTAGGCCCAGCCTAACCTTGAAGGGGAAAGGTAAAAGAAATGGCACCTCTGCTCAGTTTTGCCTTCAAACAGAAGAAAGAGTTGGAAATGGCTGGGAACTGATGCACCGAGATGTGAAAACATTGAGATATTTCAAACCTCTTCCCAAGTAACTTCACAAGAGACAATTTCAGACTTGAAAGCACTGTCTTGATTAAGCTACCTTCACTGAAAACAACAAAAAAGAGTTACTTCAATCAAATCAAGAGACTGCAGAAACCTCTTTTAAATACCCTTGCCTACAATCTCACTGAGTCCCAGGCACAGTTCTCAAAGACTTCAATGAAACCTTTGTCTGGGATAAGGAGTGCCAGATCTGGCCCACTTTAATACATTAAGTCTGTGGTAGGTGAAAAACTGAAACACAGAGTGGTTGTGAAACTCCCCTCAGAGCTAAGGAGATAAGAGAAAAAAGCACTGGTCCTTCCTCACACTAGGAGTGTACAGGGGGTGGATGGGAAAGTTAAGAAGGAGGAGGAAGCAGGAGTTTTAGACTAAAAAGGATTTAATATCCTCCCAGTGTGGGCTGGAAAGGCCTGTGGTATGCTCATTAGAGAAGCTGGCTGAGGCAGCAGGCTGAGGAAGTGCTTGAGGACGCACGCGCATGTGTGAGGGTGTCACAGGCCAGGCCTGTGCAAGTTCACCAAGTTTAGTCAACTCTCATGCCAGCTCTTCCAGGCTTGAGGCAAAAAGAGATAACCTCAGCTTAACCCAACTTCCAGCAAACCTTTCCTTCTCACCCCCGCCCTCAATTAGCAAGCTTCAATCTGAAGCACCTAAAAATAAACTATGAAATCACTTGTGTTACAGCTCCAGTGATGTGCTTCTCCATAACCTTCTCCCTGTCACTGAAATGCTCCAAATCTCATTTGGGAAAGGCCTTATTTGTTAAAAAACCAACCAAACAAACAAACAAACACATTCACGGGAGGGGTGATATGGCTTAAATTCCAGTAGCAAATACTCTTGTTTGTATCACAGTTTTTCTGCCTCCGTGGTATGTGAGGTGCTCCTGACTGCAGTTCTGTTCCCTGCTGCTGCTGCTTTTAAGATAAGCAATGCTGAAATAGCTATTTTACCATTCTATTTGGTTGGATTTCTTTCCAAATAAGATGGGTTTCTTGCACAGCAAAACTAAGGGCCTATATGATCACTTCACAGTTTCAGGATCTTTCTTCTCTCCCTATCCTCCAGCTGTGAACATCCATCCTCATGACAGTCTCCTGACATCAAGACCACACAGATATATCTTCATCTCTCAACCATCTGCCTCTGCTGCACCAAGATAAAAATCTAGACAGAGCCTTTATTATTATTTTATTATCCATAACTTGTCTAAACCTTCACCTGCAAAACACTGACTCACTCCATCTTTAAGCACCTGAAGAATGTATAGGAAGAGAAATTAACTCATGAGCATGGAAGCTAAACAGGCAACAGTATAAACTTGCAAGTCAAACAATAAAATCATAGCAATGACAGATGTTCTTGAAGCAGGTGAAATTTCAGGTCCTAAAAATAGAAGCCAGAGCAAGCTTGGCTGATCTATTCCTTCTTACTATATTGCTAGTTTATCATCAGATGATACGTTGTAATATTTATCATTATTAATGCCTTATCAGCCTCAAATAGCTTTGAATACTGAGTAATCACCTCCTTGCAAATGTTAGTACCTCTCCCTGGCCTGCAGCAAGAGGGAAAAACAAATCACCACACACAATTTTAGGCAAAAGTCTCCTAAGAAAACAAGATATTGGCAAATAGACAACTCTTCCACCTTAGGTCACAGCAGGGAAGAAAGCTGATGTAAGGAAAACATTCCAAGTCTTAATAAAAAAATAGTGAATCAGTAAAAGTCATCACTTAAAACTTCTCAAATGCATTTTAATGCTACAGCATGTTCACTGCTCCCTGGGCCTGCTGCAGCAGCCTCCATCCCCAGAGCTACCTCAAGGACAAATGGGGACATCTCCCTCCTTTGGTTACAATTGCACGGTCAGGGTCCCAAATGGTTCTGTTGAACAGAAACATAGGAAGCTAAACCCACTGATACTTACTGTTGTGTGTAGGGAAGAACCATCTGCCCAAGCAGTACCAGATCACATCTTAACCTTGCTCAGGGGAGTATCTCAACAGTGGCAACATACAAAGCTTTGCTGCTGCAAGGAGGCCAGCAGTGCTGCCCCGCAAAGAGATGGTGTCAGACAGTTGAAAAGACAGATGAACCTCTTAATAAATATTAAAACCCAAACAGCTTTTCCAATGACTTGAAAAGCTTCACCAATCAGTGTGACCCTTCATAGCTCAGTGTAAGATCATTGTGCCAGAAGGAAGGTGCCACATTAGCACACTGGAAACAGACACAGTCCTCTTCCAGACCCCTAATGCCACTGAAAAGTACCTCCAGAAGTGGTTATCATGTTTTGAACATTTTAAGAGTCAAAATGTTTACACTTCCATCATCATAAATTGTGATGTAGTACCAAAAGGCTCATGTAGGTACCTTGACTGCGTTAAGTATTTCTGTAGATCTCTCTCAAAGGGGAAGGAGGATTCTGTCATATAAATTGGCTGGGCTCATTGATAGAGCTTTAAACTAGAT
>JAOEGS010012631.1:0-19073 GCA_025447755.1 Corythornis vintsioides | reverse complement strand
TGGATCTGTTCCTGGGTGACTTGGTCTAGGTGATCCTGCTCTGGTGGGGGTGTTGGACTAGATGATCTTCTAGGTCCTTTCCAACCCCTAACATTGTGTGATTCTGTGTAGGGTTTTTTCAACAACTCGTTTGGCTGAATTTTCATCAAATAGGAAATTTATTCAAATGGGAAATGGGATCTGGGGGACTCAGATGAAACAGAACTGTTATTACCAGAGGGCAGCTGCTCCAAGCTGTCATAATCCCCATGCCCCAGCTTCAGGGGAAAGCAAAACAAAATCTATGCAGTAGTGGTGAGTAAGGACTTCTCTGACCTCCTCCTCAGCAACAGAAATGTAATTCGCTTTCTTATTATTCAGATTATCATGAGGGAGTCTTCAGTTAAAAATCCACTGAAAAGCCATGGGACAGAAAACACTTATGGTAATTAAGCAGCACAATGAAGGCTACAGTTTACTCACTGCTATCCACACTTAATTTATCTTACATTAAAACCTCAGCACTTATCAATGCTGTTTTTGCAAGCAGATAACATGCTCATTAATCCATGGTGCTTTGAGGAGAAGGGAGAGGCAAAACAGAGCCCTCCCCAATCAACACATTTCATGTCTGCTACTACATTCTCTGCAGAAAATGGACATGGGTGAAAGCATTTGTAATAACAGTATCTCCTTTTGTAAATGACTAAGGCTGATTTCTTTCCACAGGAAAGGGACATGCTTCTATCATCATTTTTTCAAAGAAGGGAAATCCTCAGCATTGGGTAAAACAAGGATAAGTGTTTAGCATATTCCTACAACACAGAATCAGTCACACACAACAGGATCCACTGCAACCCTGCAACCCCAAATTCAAAGCAAAGATTTGGGAAAAGGTGAATACTGGGGTTTTTAATTTATTTTGTCCTTTTTCTCTCCCAGTAATTACATAGTTGGACAATGTATTTTTGCTATATGTACTGGCCTCGTATTTGTGATACTATGTTTTGGGAGGAGAATATACAAAGGTATTCAGAATGATAGTCTACAATTATATGTTACCATTCCAAGAATAAAGAAACATTGATAACTGATTAGAAAACCACAGTGAAACCAAATTATTGTATTAATTCTTCCTTCGGTTTAAGTAAATAATTAAGCTTCATGTGAGGTTACTTCCAGGGTTTATTCAAGTCACATCTGACATTAATGTTTTAACCCAGCCCAATGACTTGCACGGCCTTCCATCAAGAAAAAACACAACAGTAAAAAAATAATAACAAAACCTTAAAAGATTTGGGAAAGGCAGACACTGCATTTTCACAATTCTGGGAAAAACTTGGGGCTGTCCCATAGTGCAATTAAAAAAAAACAACAAGCTGACACTTCCTCTCAGAGTGATGCAGGATTCCCAGCCTCCCAGACCTGAGCCAAGGGAGTGAGTCCAGATGGCACCCAGATTTTCTGCTACTTAACAGGCCCCAAAGCAGAAGAATATGCAGCAGGCCAGTTACAGATTTCAGTCCCAGGCTACATGCTGCTGTAGCTGCTCCTCATCTAGTCAAGGTGATCAAAGACATGTTACTGCATCAAAAACCACCACAGCACATCTATCACTCAAAACATTTCCCTCCAGAAGAAATTAGTACTTTCAGAGAGCGGGGACAAGACAGAGAAAGAAAATACGCCATAATTAAAAAATTTTATTGTGAAATCTAATCTTTTCACAAACCTCTTCAGTCAGTGGACAGACTGGTTTGCAGGAATTCAAAAATCTTTCACATGAAGTGCTAAGAGCCCAAACAAAAGAGCAGTGTTCCGTGAGAGCAAGTGAAAAAAGCCATCAAGCAGAATCAGTTTAATTTCTTAATCCAGTTTACCTGAGATTAAGGTAAAACAGCAGTTAAAATGATTAAGTGTATTACTTGAAAATATTTCCTTTTAATAAGCCAAAAAAAAAAAAATTGAGCTAAGAATTTTAATAATGAATATATATATATATATAAAGATTTAATCAGTGCAAGCATCCTGTCCCAAACAAGCACCAGCTGTAGTAGAAATGTTCCTTCAGATGTATCATTTTTTACCATGTATTTGTCCAGGGTTTATCATAATTGCAACACAAGGAACAACCATACACTCTAACACTCCATTTCTATTCCATTGCTCACTTGTCATGACCTTTATGAGAAAAATGACTGTTTTGATCTTTGTTTTCTCTCTCAGTTCCAACTTCTTTGCAGCCCCCTAAAAACACTGCAAAGAAAGTCTTTTGTTACACTGTTTTAAAGGCTAATTTCTCATAGTGGAAATAGAAACAGTAGTGTGGAAAATCCATAAGACACAGTGGCCTCCTTTCCAGACTACAAATGGTAAAAACAAACAGGAAAGAGATTAAAACAGGATGGGCAGAAACCCTCTTTTGACTCTTTTTAACAGAAAAATGAGCTTCTTTGTAAGAAACGCTTTTCACAAAATACGTTTGTTTTCTTTTAAACTTTTGGGGTTTTCTTTTAGACACTAAACCCCAGTATTTTAGCCAGAACTTAAAAGGTTTGCAATTAACAGTTCAGGTTTTTGTCCTCCTCCCAAGCACCACCCGTTCTGGCAGCCCAGGCTCCACTCCAGCGCCTCAGCTTTTCACACTCCCCCCATTCCCTTTACTGGGAGATAAAGGCAACACTCCAGCCAAGGTGCAGTCTGATCAGCATCCTAATCTCCATCGAGGGAGTGAGCTGCACTCCCAGGGGCTTGGCTGCAGCAAGTGGCAAATATCAGCCCATAAAGCCACCACAGAATACAGCCAGAGACATAGCTTGAAACTACAATGACATGTGAGTGAGGAATTACAGTATCACAATGTTAGATATTGGAAGGGACCTCAGAGATCATCTAGTTCAGTTCCCTGCCTGAGCAGGATTGCCTAGAGCAGGTCACACAGGGGTTTGTCCAGGTGGGTTTTAAACATCTCCAGTGAAGACTCTGCAAGCTCCCTGGGCAGCCGGTTCCAGGCTCCGAGTCCAGTGCACCTGTTCCAACCCCCCAAGAGAACTCCCTGCAGCACAACCACAATGCACCCTGATATGGATGGATGTGCAGCTGCCTTTCATCTCCTCTTTCAATCATTTCATGCTCATAATGCCAGGGTGTCGCCTTTAGATTTGCTCTCTGCCCACCTCCACACACTCAGGACCAGCTCAGAACCCTGCCTGCTTTAGTATCTTCAGCACCTTGCCTTCCCTTCCAAAAACACTTTTACTGACCCTTATTATTGTTGCCTAGATGTGAGATAATCTCCTTCCTTCTGGCCAGACAGAAGCAGTCTTGCCCACTGAAATCCATTCAAAATGCAAATGCAAAAATCATCTTTCTGGATTACTGCCTTGAGCACATTCCCCCTATTTCATCCTGCCAGTCCTCCTAACGGCTCCCCCTTTTTCTACTACATTAAACACTAATTGCTTGCCTTCATTTTAAGGGTTGTTCTTAGACAGTGACAACTGATCCAAATGCCCTACACATCTACTTAAAACTCAGGTAATGAAGCCTAATAACTATCTACAAAATCTCTTACATAAGGAGTGGATAGTACCTGATGCCCTGCACTTTAATATCCCATTCCATGGAACATTCCTCCTCACAAATCCTGTGGCACACATCTGAAGGCCTCTGTGTCACCTCGGAGCAGGTTGAGCCCAGAACAGGTTTTGAGAACAGCTGCCCTTCTGAACCATTTTACCACAGATTTGGGGGCTTCCAACAGAACCCTTCGGATGTGTGGGAAGTACTGTGGAGTTTTCTTGGAAAGAAAAGGGCATTTGAAAACCTAAGAGAATTCACAGCAAAACTCACAAAATGGCATTTTGGGGTTTCAAGTCCTTTCTCCCCTCAGAAAGACTCACCAAGAAAAAATACAATAAAATGAAAAATCTCTCTCCCATGATTCAAAGCCTCTACTTACCAGGCAGGTATAATTTGAAAGAGGTAATTCAGGCTCAGGGAGAAACAGGAGCATATTGTACTTTAGTACATACATAGTTTTCCTTCCTCAAGAAATAAGGTCCTCTGCCTGTAAGTTTAAAACTTTTTTTTTTTTTTTTTTACATGATCCTGTAGTTTCTCTGTACCTGGTGCCCAGAAAAGAGAGCAATAAGAGTGCAGGTGGCCAACCTGCAATTCCAATTTGTATCTCCAAACTAGGGAGCCAAGAACAATTTGATTTTCATGATTTGCACACCAGGTCCCCAGACCCTAGACCAACCTGACCTGGCTTCCATGGAAAGAAAATCCAGAGTGTTCAGACCAGATGAGAGCTGGGGCATGTTCCTCCATGATTTCCACAGATCACTTTAGGAGGTGCCACAGTCTCTTTGGAAAGGTCCAGTGAGTATGGAATCACCTCACTTTATTAAATGGGCTCAAGAAATTCCCAAGCAAATAACAGTCCTTTATTATGTACCTGAAGGAAAGTTGAAAGATGAATAACAAAGGGAAAATAAATCCCCAGGCCAGCAGGCATATAAGCAGGTGTACACTGCACATCAGAGAAAAGCTTGCACCCAGTCACTGCTGGAGAAGACAGGATCACACATCCACCAGGATCACACATCTCACCTGGATCACACATCTCACCAGAATCACGCATCACACCAGAATCACACATCTCACCAGAATCACACATCTCACCAGAATCACACATCACACCAGGATCACACATCCCACCAGTAGAGCAAGATTCATGTAAGCAGAGTCTCAGCAGATTCCCAAGGGGGGAAAAAAAAAAGACGCCAAAACCCGAACCACACCCAGAGAGCAAACACTCAGAGCCATGCACACACCAGCCCTGTAGCACAGCATTTCCACACTGACCTTCAGAAAAGGAATCTCTCTGTTGTTAAGAACAGCTAGGCACTGGAAGAGTTTGCCAAGGACTGGAACACATGTATTAGGAGGAAGGGCCCTGGGGCTCTTTAGTCTGGAGCAGAGCAGCCTGAGAGGGGATTGAATCCATGTTTATCCAGAGCTGAGGGCTGAGAGTCAGGAGGAGGGGCAGCCTCTGCTCAACTGTGACCTGGGATAGGACAAAGGAATGGATGGAAGATGGAGCACAAGAGGTGCCACCTCAACATGAGGAGGAACTTCTTTACTGTGAGGGTCACAGACACTTCGAATGGGCTCCCCAGAGAGGTTGTGGAGTCTCCTTCTCTGGAGAGTTTCCAGCCCCCCTGGCTGGTTCCTGTGAGCCCTGTGCTGGATGATTCTATTCCATGGGCCTGCTCTGGCAGGGGGTTGGACTCGAAGATCTCCAGGGTCCCTTCCAACCCCTGACATCTTGTGATCCTGTGATGACTGGCAAATTACTGTCAGTGAAGGCTTTTAAGAACAGGTCAAACATCTGCTAGGAATGACAGAAGGGCAAAGCCTAGCAGGGACTTGGCAGGGACCACTACCACCTCCTGCTTCTGCAGAGGAGGTCTCCTCCTCTATACCTCTCTGAGGACTGCAGTCCTTGCCTTGTAGCTTTTTGCCTGCCAGGGCTCAAGATGCCCACAGGGCCAGCCAGGCTGCTTGCTCTGTCCAGAAAGCACAAGGAAACTCTTGGGAGTCTCCCTGTGCATTTCCTGCACCCTATCCTGATACCCCTTCCTGCCAAAGCATGTCACGACATCCAAGTGGTGCTCTTGATTCAGCTTTCTTTCTTTCCACTGCCTCTGTTACACTTCCCAGCCCAGTATCAACCGAAGATGACACTGAATTTTTTTCAAAGTCCTTGGGGCCCAATGTATGTACATCCAAGTGCTACAAGAGAAGACCGATGCCATTTGAGACTCCTCTCAATCTAAGGAAGTTACTGGCAACCTGAAGAGGATCTCAAGAACCAGAAGAAAGCAAATGTCACTTCAAGAAAGGCAAGAAGGAGGATATGGGCAACTACAGATCAGTTAGATATGAGGAGAGACCAAGAGAGCTGGGACTGTTCAGCCTGGAAAAAAAGATCCCTCGGAGAGATCTTGGCAACATCATCCAAGGGCAGGAACATGAGAAGAGTAAAGAGGGGAGGCAGGAAGGCTGACACAAATTTCCAGTTCTAAGAAGCCATTGGGAATCTCCTACTACAAGACAAGGAGAAAGCTCAGATTTTCCATCAAAAACTAAAGATCTAAGTTTATGATTAGTGATAATATTTTTACAATAACTGCAAAAAGAAATATAGCACATTAGGTTTTACTCACTTTTTTTTTTCTAATCACAATACATGATTTACAAAAAGAGTGGGTTACATTAATACAGCTCAACTGTGTTTCAAATCACCTCATACTGGCCTTGCTCTAACAGATCCATTCCCTTATCTCAACATTTCTACACCAAGTGCATGGACCAGCACAAAGAGGTAGGACATGAATTGGTATGATGCAGGGAGGTTGTTTCATACCAGCAGGAAGCATTGCACAGTTCAACATAAGGTTACAAACACAACACAACGTAAAGAGATAAAGGAAAGGAGTCGGTCCACAAAGAACCACCAAACTAATCTGCTTCTAGTGACTTCCATGACCTCAGAAACCCCCCTGTACAGGCACCTGGGGGTGAAGCACAGGGCGTTTATCTCGGGCAGTGGAAAATAAGTGTCTCCTATCCACATGATAGAGATATATAATTCATTGACAATACATAAGACAAGATAACTTTTTAATAGATAAACATCTGCTGATCAATCAATTTATCAAATGCTCTGATAAATCCAGGTGTTTAGCAGCAGACACTGACAACCATAACATTCCCTCCTCACTTTCAAGCATAACAAATATTAGAAAAACTCCCCTGGTCCACTACAAAAGACATTTGTGAGCATTTTCTTCCTACATACAAGCAAAGGCCACACTTAACTCAGTGAATCAAATGAAAGCATTTAGGGTGGCACTCTCCCAGGTGATTCACATGGCAAAACTCAAGGATCATCTTTTACATTCCTCGGTGATGACCAAAGTCAAATAATACATCTAATTGCAGAAAATGCCACAGAGAAGATGACAGCAGAGGAACCTCTAGGAAAAGCCACTGCAGTCCTTGATGTTTGCATTTACTTTCCTCAAAAGATATCTGAAAACAAGAACAACTCATCACCCAGTCAGCACTGACACAAAAATGTATTGGAGGCACCGCTCCTATTGCAGTAAATAAACTAACATCTGCTGGAAAAGCCAAGCAGAGAAAACAAACGTTTGGCATTAAAATTTTTTTTGATTACTTTCTTAGACCTTGATTCTTCTTCACTTTTCAGAAGGCAACGAGCATAGCATGCAAAAATCACACTGGAAGAGTGGTTCTTATGGGTGTAAGAACTGCCAACAGTCCTGCTCACAAACTGCAGCCTCTGGCTTGGAGAAAATAAAACACATACCAATTAATGCTGCCACTTACTGATGAGTCTGGCTGAAAGAGGTGACTGTTTAGCAATTAAGAGCCCTCCCATCCTTTTCCATCCTCCACCACTGTTTGAAAGAGGTGCCACAAACAGCAGCTCCCCAGAACCTGCATGTGCAAGCCAACTGCCAAAATGAGAGTTGGCAGGATCAAAACACGGCGGAGAGAAAAGATTCTGATTGCAGGTCCTGCTGAATGGCCTCATTTGCATGCACCAGTGGAAGCCCCTGGAGTGGATAAAAGGCCTTCATTAAAGTCAGAGATGAAATCATAAAGCACATGACTGGAGACATTCCTAGTTTAATTCATTTACTAATTTTAGGGAGATTTGTTTGTTTGTTTGTTTGGGTGTTTTGTTTTGGTTTTGGTTTTTCTTTAAGGTGTCCAGAACAAGGCCAAGATTATTATTTTTCAACTCCAGAAATCGAAGCAGGTTTTGTGTCCAAGCTGTAAGCCAAGGAAACAAGCCAAGGAAAATGGAAATTCCTAAAGATTCTGAACTTGTTGGGTAGTTCAATATTTAGATATTGCTTTCCTCTTTCTCAGCCATGACTTCTTTTTTTCCATCATTTCACTGGCTTTCATTTTTTTCCTACAGAGTGATTTATGAAAAATAACAGCTAGTAAGCAGCAGAAGCAGCAACAGCATGAGCTCCAGGTGTTAGGAAAAATCACTACATAATTAATTTTCTCTTTGATATACTATCACATCCCTAAAAATATTATGCTTGAAGATTCAAAGCTCTATCACCTCCCCAAAGTACTTTTATTCCATGTGTAACATTTTCCTTTGTCTTGGATGAGAGTGTATTTCCCAGGAAATACAGATGGAAGGATTTAAGAATTGATTGTTCTGGGGCAACTAAAAATATATCTAGCAGTGCTTTGAGATTGACAGAGTCTGCTGATGTTGTTTCAAGGCAGGATCTAGTAAAACAGATGGCATTGCATTGCCAACTCCTTTGTCAACTGTTCCCTTCACTGGTGAGCTGAACATTGATTTTTCCATTGTTTCCAATGACCTCCAAGAAGATACAAAAAAATTAGAACCTAAATTCCATTTTAAAGGGTATTTTAGACCCCATTGACACTACTGGCAGTTTGAATGTGTTCACATAACGAACCATAGAATTCTGCTTGCAGACTCATGCTGACTGCAACATTTGAAGTTGGGATGTTATTTCCTTAGCAAAACCTTATATTGTAACCTGAAGTTCATAACTGGAATATGTTTAGTTTTCTACATGGTGATATATGCTTCTCCAAAACAGGTATTCCCCAATTTACCATCTGCAAAAAGGCATCTCCTTCCACAGCTATGGAAGCCCTTTGAGCAAGATGATCAGCTGCCAAAAGCTGACTGAGGCAGGGAATTTTAATCTCACTCTGAACATTAATCCAAAAAAGAAGCAAACAAAGTACAGTACAAGCAAACAAGATGGGGTACCTGAGGATAACCTGGCACTGCAGCAAATGATGAGCTGGAAACAGCCATGCCAAGAGATCCCTGGAGCCTCAGAGTAGAGACTTAAAGCTGGTCTCAAAAGCAGAAAGAGATACAGGGAAAAAATGGCAAAAGTTGCAACATATTCAAATGCTGGAGAAAAGCACAGGGTATCACTTGAAAAACTTAACTCAAAGTCTGATATTTTCTTTCCTTTCTGCTTTCTGCTAATGAAGGGATTCTCAAAGCAGAGTGCACAAGCTTCTTCAAATATATATGCAGAGCAAAAAGCTCATTTCACTTTTTCTCTCCAGAAGGGAGCCAGGAGCTGCCATCTCAACAAGCAGGTCAGAGGGCTGACCTACCCCAGACCTGCATAAGGTTATGCGTGTAAAGTGTAAACCCCAAGTGTACCTGGAAACCTGTAACTTCCAAAATGCCCAATGTACAACACTGAGCATACACTCTGCCCTGGTACTGTCACAATGTTTTGGTAGATATTTTTTCCCCCCTGTTTATCTGTAATAATCCTTAAATTTCTCAGCTTCATCAATACATGATCTTGTTCATGAAAAAAAGCAGCTTTCCTTCCCTGATCTTTTTGAAGGATAAACTTAAAGCAACTCTAGTCGAAACAAAATGCATGAGGCAATGAAGACTGGCAGAGCCAAAGTCCAAAACGTGTTGCATTTACATAAGCACTGAGGAGCTATGTAATTATGTTCTTATCACTGGAATAAGTGTTTCAAAGAACAGGCAGAACATTCTGCTTTACGGATAAAAAGAGAGAGAAGAAGAAAAACCACCTTCTTCCTTTAATCTAGCTTCATTTTGGAAAGCCTGCAGATATTTCTTTTGCAGCTTTCTCTTGAAGAGTGATCAAGTTGGAGAGATGCTGCTGGCGGCAGCTCTGAAAGAATGAAGAACATCAACAAACGGCCTATCTCTTTTTTTAATCCTAACATTTTCAAATTGAAGGCATTAAGATTCCATTATTCCCTGCTCTGAATCTAAACAAGCACACTTTGAAGTAAGCAAGAAATAAGATAGCTGATTTAATATCCTAAGTGTTCTGTGTAGGAGATTGCTCTCTGTGTTCTTGAAGGAAAAACATCTCTGAAGGACAGGAGCTGGCAAAACAAGGTAACAGTATCCAGTGATATATTAAAAATAAAGAGGCAATGCATGCAGTGTTTACACTGCACCTTCAAGACATGAAGGTATAAGTGCTTCCCAGCAACCAGAGACTTTAATTTATGTCTTAGTCTTCCTTTAATTTTCCCCAACCTCATGGAAGATCTGACCATCTCCCACTGAGCAAACACTGCCAATGCCACCACAGAGAGGGGTGGCAGAGGCACAGAAAGCCCCTCGCTGAGAGGCAAAGTGAAGAGCTTTCATTATTTTTTTTAATCATATTCCACATCACATTCTTTTCTCTTTAAAAGAAAGATACTGGGGCTTACAAAAAAAGCCTGGAGAAGGGGGCTGTTTCCAAAGGCCTGAAGTGAAAGGAAAAGGGGAAATGGTTTAAATGAGAAAGGAGTGGACTGAGATGAGAACTAAGGAATAAGTTCTTTCCCACCAGAGTGGTGGACACTGGCACAGGTTGCCCAGGGAGGTGGTAGAGGCCTCATCCCTGGAGACATTCCAGGTGGGGCTTGAGGAGGCTCTGAGCACCCTGCTCTAGTTGCAGATGTCCCTGTTCTCAGCAGGGGGTTGGACTGGATGAGCTCTGGAGGTCCCTTCAACCCAGACAATTCTATGATTCTTTTAGTTTTGTCACCAGCTGAGGAATATTTCAAAACTAAATAAAAATTGGCAAGCATGGCAAGTTTTCCCTCCTCCATTCCCAGGAACACATTCCACAGTTGTTTAAGAACAGCACTGTACTACAGGGGGGGAGGGTCCTCCTATTTTTTACCATGCAAGAAGTTTGGAGAACTGGGGGGGGGGTGGGGGGGTGGGGGGGGGGGAAAATAGACTGAAAATGTAAAAAAAAAATAAAAAAAAAAAAAACAACAAAACCCTGCCGTAAAGAAATTCACATTAAACATTCCTAGATGGATGTAAAGGTTGCCTATGGCCTTCTTAATATGAAGGCAGACATATGCTGAAAATCTGAGTAGGCAATTTTTCACTAAATAAAGTCTTTTGAAAACTGCAATAATAATAATAATAAGGTGGGGAGGGGAAGTTTAGTGGGAAATAAAACCACACTTAAACACTGCAGCCCTAAGCATGACTTCATTCAAAGACAAACTGGGCTGCAATGGGTATTTTTAGCTCCTAAGTGGGTGCTCATATGCCATATGTAGCTTTTTACCACAAAGTGTTGTATCCTAAATATAGGCCCATGCTCCTGTTCACAGTATAATTGTGGAAATCCATGCTCCAGCATGAAACCACAAGGGAAGCAGCAGTTCTTAGCCGCAATGAATCTGAGGTTAGAAACCCTCCCCCAACACTCAATACAAATCTCCAAGAAAGTTGGATGGAGTTAAAACTTACAAAGTTTTTAAGGATCCTTCATTCAGTGCCCGAATTCACTTTATTCACAGCTTGTGCGCTTCCTAAATTCTCCCTCTTGGCTCTTTTCTCCCAAGATATCCCTGTGGAGCCTGTTTCAGGGGGAGTTTCAGGGGAGGGGAGTAAAGGAGGCACAGCAGTTCAAACCCTTCACAGAACCCTAACAGCAATGTAATAGAAAGGACCTCTCAAAAGAAAAAAACCAATGCAACAACCACCAAACCAACCCACCCCAGCTTTTAACACAAGGATGGGCAAAAATGGATTGAAATGAGCTGGAGGAATCTGTCAAACACAGCCCTTCAAAAGGGGAAGGGCTGGATTTGGAGCAGAAATGCAGCCAGTGGCAACTTCCAGCCTCTCCCCCACTCCCTGCTTTTTTTTTTTTTTTTTTTTTTACCTCCTACCCCTCCCCTTTTTTTTTTCCTGGTTTTTTTTCCTCATTTTAAGTAGGCTTTGGAAATGGCAGAAAGAACTGACTTGAATATTAGACCACCAACATCAAGGAAAGAAAAGATGTCTACTTGTCTCCAGCTTCCTTTCAGTTACCTACATTTTTTACACACAAAATGTAAAGCACCCTGACTCAGCTGCTCTCTGGCAAAGCAATACCCACCTCTGCAGCACTGCAGGAGAGCCTCAGAAAAGCTCCGAAGGGGCAGGGACAGAGAGAGGATGAGGAGGAAGAAAGGGCAGAGAGTAGCATGGGAGCTCCAGATGTGAAATGTTATTGAGTGTACAGCTCCCAGCAGGCCATCTGCAAGAGCCCAGCTCTGCCCAGCCTCACAGCAGCGTGACCTTGAGAGCTTCTGGAGCTGCTCATGCTGCACCTGCCTGGGATGGAGCATCCTGAGAGTGAGTGACAGCCCATCTTGCTCCCTCTGCAACTGCCTTCACCAGATCTCGCAGCAGCAGCAGGAGGAGCATGGGGGGGAGGAAGAAAAAGCAGCAGAAGGAATAGCAGAGCAGTGCCCTCCTGCCCAGAGAGAGTAAGCAATAATATTGATTTAGGTTGCTAGACTTTGTCCAAGGCACTGCCTGCAAAAATCTGTGCATTAAATTCTTCTGTATGTTTGGATCAGTGCTGGCTGCAGGTCACCCATAATTACAGCCTCTCAGACACGTGGATCTAACCTGGAACTGAGAAATAATCTCCAGGAGCCAACCATATTTTATAATGACTTTTCACCTCCTTTTGAATCAATAAATGTGTGGTTACCAGCCAGTAGAAATTCCGAAGAGTACGGGCAGAGATCTAGCACTAAGAATGATTCTAAGATGTCACTCAAGCTGCTTGCTTCACATTTTGCTAATCCTAAAAAGAATTCATAATGTTACAGCATTCACACTATTCCTGAGCAGTCATGTGGGTTGAGATAGCAATGATTTTTTTTTTTTTAAGTCCCTTGGAAATACAGCTCCTAAAACTACACAAGTAGCTACTGCATCTGTTTAAGAGTCACTTCTGGTCAGTTGAGAGAGATGGATTACAGAAAGGGAGATTTTATTAAAAAGAAATTGAAGAAAATATTGCAATAACCATTTTCCAATATGTTTCTATATATACAAGCAAATTCATTCTACTTAAAGGCTTTGTTTGAATAAAATAGTGTTTCCCAGCTTTCAGAAAAAAATAAAAGCAACAAAGTTATTGCCAGATTAGAGTGAGAGCCTTAGAATGTGAGACAGTCCAATAATCCCAAACCTCAATAGGTTGGGAGGGAGGGAGTTATGCCCTTCCCCTGTCCTTCATTAAGAGCAGACTATAACTTCTTATAAATTCTATTTCCACTTAAGAGTATTGGAAATATTGATTGATCTGACATGCACATCGTTGAGTATCAGCATGTTAACAAAATAACCTTGAAATATATTGATACTCTGACAACAAACCAGCTCTGGATAGAAAAGCTGCTGTGGAGTTCATACACTGACCTAGATTTAAGAGGAACAGGTGGATGGAAACCTGATGGTATCTACAAGTCTACCTTGGATTTCTGCCCCCAATTCCACTCCAGACACACTCCTGTTCCCTCACCTTGACAGCACAGCACATGAGGTTTAAACACAGGCTTGCACCTCCCACCCACTAGCATTCAACCCAGAAAAGAGTCCCCTGCTCATACATGTGTTAATCAGAGAGAGCAGACAGGGAGGGCAGAAGTGCCTCTGTTTCTGTACCATGAAACCACATGTTGCCAGATTCAAGAAAAGGCCTGGATGTTCTCCCTGGAACTGCAATAGTGCCCTAAAAACGTGCTGCTGTGAAATGGCATTTATACCAACAAACAAGAAAAGCAATTTGTTAATGTACTGAGTAGAGTGACATCAGCATGAGATCAGCAGCAGCCAATCACCATTCCCTGGATGAATATGGTGCTCGTGCACCACTTCAGATTGATGGATAAACACCAGTTAATCCTAAAGTATATTTTTCTTCCCCATCACATTCTAAATGAAGCAGCAACTTCCATTCAGTACCAGACATGATAAAAATAAATAAATCATTATGATTCTTTAAAAAAAGCCGTCTCTGTTCTGTGACAAACCCAGGAACAATATGTGGAAAGCAGGGGAGAGTGGCAGGAGTTACGTGTCACTGCTTCCTGAAAACCTGTCCCAGAGCTTCAGCTCAGCTTTTCCTTGGCTAAAAGATGGAGAAACAAGAGGAAAAAGCAGAGAGTCAAACACCAGGTCAAGGCTTTTGTTGTCACTGAAAAAAAAACAAATGCAATTGTTATTTCCATCTAAGGCACGTTGAACTGTCTGAGCAATGCAGTGCTGTCCCTCCGTCACCACCAACTCCTCTGACACCCTTCTGGGGGAAGAGGGTTTGGTTTTGAAGGCAGGAGCTGAAACCCATTGCTCCCTGGGGTGACACATGGGGGAAGCATTGAACAGGCAGAACCTTCACAGCCCGTGAAGGGACCACTCTAAAGCGTGAGCATGTGAGAAGTCATATACATATATATATATACATATATGAAGATATATATAGATATATATATGAAGGCACATGCACACACACACACGAAGGCACATGCCCAGATGTGCACAAACTCACATAAAGGTGCATGCCCAGACGCGCACACACGTATGAAGGTACATTCCCAGACATGCACATGCACACACACACATAAAGGCGCATGCACAGATGTGCACACACACATATGAAGACATGTGCCCAGACGTGCACATGCACACACACACGAAGGCATGTGCCCAGACATGCACACACAAAGCCACATACCCAAGACATGCACGTGCATGTACACATATGAAGGCACATGCCCAGATGTGCACACATACATATGAAGGCACACGCCCAGATGTGCACACACACATATGAAGACACATGCCCAGACGTGCACATGCACACACACATGAATGCATATGCCCAGACATGCACACACTCACATGAAGGCACGTGCCCAGATGTGCATACACAAAAAGGCACATGCCCAGACATGCACACTCACGTGAGGGCACGTGCCCAGACATGCACACTCACATGAAGGCACATGCCCAAACGTGCACACACACGAAGGCATGTGCCCACATGCACAGACACATCTGAAACACACCAAGCCCGTGCTTATGCACAATCCATGTGTGAAAGTATTCTGATGACGTTATGCACCACCTTCTGATTACCATGGCTCAAAAAGCAGAGGATGTGAAATGCAAAGCTAGCGAGCTGACTGAAAAGGCAGAATGTATAATGCAAACCCACCATTTATATTGGCCCGTATTATAGCCCAGTACCACTTAATGTAACCCAGCTTGTTTTACTTGTACTGGAACACTCAGAGCTGAAGCCTGGTGAGCTGGCTCTGCCCTTTCAATACTTTTTGTTCAGCTGTGTCTATTCCCCAGATATAATATGTCTGTTCATTACATGTAAATAGCACCACATAAGAACCAAATATAACTGAACATCCATCACATTATAATAAAATAAATAAATATGTTAGCACCAAAGATGTATTTGCTGTCTTTCCTCCAAGACAAGAGCCAAATACAACTGAACAGCATCACATTATAATTAAAATAATATACACTCACACACATATATACATTAGCAGCAAAGATGTCTTTGCTTTCTTTCCTCCAAGACATCCTCAGCTAGTCCAGGAGCCTGCATTATAGCCCCGAGATGGCTTTATTGCTGGAGGGAGGGAAATTCCAGCCTCTTGACAGGCTTTCCTTAGTGGGAACTATCCACAGATAAAGGTACAGAACCTGTACTTAACTGTACCTGCAACTCCAGTGGCAACTCAGCACCATACATAGAATATTACATAATAAACAGGAATGCTTTAGCTAAAGAAGCTGGAGGGGATGCATGTCAGGTGGCAGGGCTGCAGTTTAAACCCCATGAGGGAGATTTCCACTATCTGCCACAGCATGGAAGTTTGCTGGAAGTTTTTGAAGGAATTTGTTTCTCAAGGCACAGGGAAATACAGCACAACCTACTTTCTGTCATGGGCTCTCCTTCCAAAGGATGCAGATACTTTCTCAGAAGTCACCAGCTCATCTCCAGGGGGATTCATTAGCAGAGAGGTCTGCTTGTGCAGAGAGGAGCTAAGCCTCAGCAATCACGATGATTTATGAGACCAATTAGAGAACGTCATCCAGAGATACTATTTCCACCACTCTCACAACACCACTCCGTCTATTCTTGTTACCAGCATCTAAAAATCTAACACCGAAGTAAGAAAATACAAAACTTATTTAGCTTTTCATTGACAACTACTGGCCAATAATTATCCAGCTTTCGTGTTTCTTTGCAAAAGAATACATTTTTTCAGTGATCAGAAATGTGTTCAGTATGCACTTACAGTGTAAAACCCAAGGTCAATGCCTTTTACCCTTAACATTTCATAATTCTTCATTTTTTAGACTACCTTATAAATGCCAGTACAGAAAATCTCACAACATCACTCCCATAGGATCTGTCTATGTCCTAGTCCAGAATTTTCTTATAGTTAGGTGATCTGCAAACACCACTAAGTGAAAGGTGAACAGCAAGACATGGCAGATAGAACATTCAGAGAGGAGTAACAGAAAGGTAACAACTTAGAACAAGGAAAAATAAACAAACATACTTCCCATTCCCTGCCTCACTGATCAGGACAACTGCGACCAGAAAGCCCCAGTCTTAAACTCATCCCTCCAATGTAGATCTCTTCCTGAACTGTCAAAGCATTAACACAGCTCAAATACATGCTTGAAGATCAGAACATTTGGAGAAGCATTACCTAAGGGTGACACCATAACCAGCTGAAACAGGGGGCTTTTGGTTGCTCTAGTCATCACAGCCATTCCACAAGATAACCCCCAATAAAGAGGGGGGGGGGTTTCCTGATGCAGGGTTGAAAGCCACTTTGGTTCTCCTTTTTTGAGAGGGTGAGAGTGAGCTCTACAGCTCTCAGAACCTGCAGAAATCTGCCAGATATGGGCACAGGGATGTAGCCTATCCACTCAAACTTCTCTAAAACCCTCCCGTTTCCACATCTGATGATATTTACTCCATCAGAAAACAAGCAGCTTATATCTGATGGAGCAGAGTTGTACAGAAAGGCTTTTCAGTCTTCAGGTTACCAGAAAACTTTTGTAATATGCTAAATATAGACACTATAAGCCAGTGACCTGGGCAGAATAATTAGAGGACTGATACCTCAGGAAGGGTCTGAATTTAAGCAAGGAAATGTGTGACAGCTGTACTTCAACAGCACAATAACAGATTTTTCCAACAACAAAGACCCTTTTTGTGCCTTTTGCCATTTCCTGACCAAGCTTTCAGGAGAGACAGGAAGCCTGGCCCTAGGGCTGGGCAGCTCCTCTGACACTGGAAAGAATGAAGAACCACAGTCATTATTATTTTCAGTTATACTACCAGAGCAGAATCTTAATTATTTTATTTATAGTGATTTGAACCAACTTCTATAAACTTTTATTAAAAACACCTCTGATAAAATGTGCTGCAATCAGAGTCTGCTAGCAAGCCTGTCTGCTCCCTTTCTCACAGGTACACATAGCCCAAAGACACCAACACAGCAAGAAGGGAGAGACTGGAGCTTCAAATTCTTGCTGCGTTAGAGAATAAAGAAGTGCAAAACTGCACAAGAGTTCTGGGTTATATCATAAACACCCACTCTAAACCAGAAAGCAATATGAAAGGGAGGAAGGCTATTCCCATTCTTAGAAAAATATGCCTGAATCATTTAAAAGCATTAATAAATCTTCCCATCCTTTTAGCCAATCATTTTCTAATACTAGCAAGGCCAATCTGAGGGCACGTGTTACAGTATCAGCATTCAGACGGGGGGGGGGGAAGCAATTTATCCAGCTGTTTATTCATAACTGCTCCCTGAAGGACAGCTACTGCACAAGCACTGGCAAGCCCTCCTGGAAGCAGGCCAGCAGGCTGAGCCTCTCCACCACGACAGCAGCTCAGCAGCACATGCCGGGCCCTGGCGCCACTCGCCAGGAACCCAGCAACTTTGCTGGAGGGAGTGGAGCACCTCCCTGCTGAGGAGAGGCTGAGGAGCTGGGGCTCTTGAGCTGGGAGGGGGGTACCTCATGAATGGTGAGTGCCAAGAGGATGGAGCCAGGCTCTGCTCAGTGACATCCAGTGAAAGGACAAGTAGCAACAGATGCAGCTGGAGCACAGGAGGTTCCACATAAATAAGAGAAAAAACTTCTTTATGCTGAGGGTGACAGAGCCTGGAACAGGCTGCCCAGGGAGGTTGTGGAGTCTACTTCTCTGGAGATGCTTAAAAACCACCTGGATGAATTCCTGTGCGACCTGCTCTAGGCAATCCTGCTCTGGCAGGGGGTTGCACCTGATCATTTTCAGAGGTCTCCTCCAATCCCTAACATTCTGTGATACTCTGATACTGTGAACCTTAATAGGGCTCCTCATGGGGCTGACCTCACAGCAGCCAGACACTGCACCCAAACATCAGCAGAGCTCCTGGGCAGACACTCCAGAATAAAAAGGAATCCTCTGATGGTTCCCTCTGGGCTCAGACAGATGCAAAGAACCTCCCTGTCACTCCCTGCCAGCTGGGTGACTCTCCAGCCAGCAGTAGAATAAGTGACTCAGTGGCTGGCCCTGCTGGTTTGCTGTGACCAGCACTCACTCAGCTGACTTTCAATAAAACAAGCACGAACTTTTCCTCCCTATTTAGGTGGAAAGGTGTCTCTTTCCACCTAAAAGCTTTTTTAAAAAAAAAGTTAAAATCCAGTCAAGTGACAAACTCTTGACAGATGCACCTCTAATGGCTCATTCTCATAAGCCAAAGCATTCTTCAACAGGCCTCAAATACAATTTCCTGTGATGTGTTAGTTACTAGAGCTCAGTCCCCTAAGAGGAAACACTGGAAAGGGGACTGGTCAGTGATCTCCCTGTTCCATTCAAATCAGTGGTTTCTTATTGTGATCAGCACAGTTGCATATCACACAATCACAGAATGTTAGGGGTTGGAAGGGACCTAGAAGATCATCTAGTCTAACCCCCCCACCAGAGCAGGATCACCTAGACCAAGTCACACAGGAACAGATCCAGGCGGGTCTTGATTGCCTCCAGAGAAGGAGACTCCTCAACCTCCCTGGGCAGCCCCTTCCAGAGCTCTGGCACCCTTACTGAGAAAAAGTTCTTCCTTGTGTTGACCCTAAACCTCTTGTGCTC
>JAOEGS010012630.1:44863-72181 GCA_025447755.1 Corythornis vintsioides | reverse complement strand
CTCTTCAACCTCATAGTTTCGTTTGGCCCGAGTTAAGTGTTCTTTCGGCGGGGTGTTGCCGGCGGGGGGAAGAGGGGGGGGGGGGGGGGGGGGGGGGGGGGGGTTGGGGGTGTGTGAGGGGGAGGATTTCTTTGACTTTTCCTTTTTTTTCTTTGGGCTTCTGAATGTATTTGTTGGGATGTGACAGTGGGTGATTGATTCGGCTCGTGCCTGGATTGCAATGAGAAGAAACAAACCCCAAAGAGCTGGAGAATGGGATGAACCGGTAACAAAAGGGGAGTGAAAGAGAGTGATTTGTGAGCAGGGGGTTTTCAATGGCTGGCTGGGGAGGAGAAGGTGCTCAGCTGTCCGGCTTCACTCTCAGGATCTGCGCTGGATAAGTTGGCTGTGACCTGTTGAGGGTAAAAATGGGAGCTGGGATGAGACGTGAGCGGTGGGTGGCTGCTGGGGTCGCTGGAGCCGGGACGGTGGTGGGAGGGAAGCGGCGGCTGAGTATTTGCAATGCTTGGGATAAAGGGCTGTTTCCATAGTAAAAGGGAGAAAGGAGCCTCTCTCTTTCTTCCCCTGAGTTTGCCTAGTGTGTGAATGGGGAGGTCGACTCGGGAACAAATAACCCGTGAAAGGGTAACATCTGGGAACAGCTGTAAATAATCAGGACCTAGTTGTTGGGAAGGCTGGAAGCAACTGTCTGGTCCCCAACATTTGCCCCACCACTGCATGTCACTGGGGGAGTTTTGGTGGGTAACTGTTCAGACAGCAGCTTAGTTCACAGCTGAAAGCAGGATTTGGCCCTGGCTTTAGTCTGCTGTTGGCTGAATAATTCCACATTTTTTAAGGAATTCCACATTTATTAAGGAAGAAACGTGTTACAGTGAGGATGGCGAGACACTGGCACAGGTTATCCAGAGAGGTGGTCGATGCCCCATCCCTGAAAACATTCCAGGTCAGGTTGGAAAGGGCTCTGAGCAACCTGCTCTAGTTGCAGATGTCCAGGCTCACTGCAGGGATTTGGACTTGATGGCCTTTAAAGGTTCCTCCCAAACCACTCCATGATTCTGTTTCTGTTCTATAATTTGTAGACATAGCCATAATTAGCAGTGAACTGGGAAAATTTGCACTTCTAGGAAAGAGTGACTTTTAATTCAGGGGTGGGTGCTCAGCTGATATGAACTAGGGGGCAGGCACTAGGCCAGCTTTGTGTTGGATGGCTCAAACTGATTACCTGGAGGTCCAGCCTGTGATGTATGTTACCTCCTCTTTCCTTCTGCACTTTTTCTGGGAATCCTGATCTTGCAGTATAGCTCCTCTTGGGGTTTATCCTCCAGCACGTGATACCAGGTGGAAAGGCAAGAGAGAACAGAAATAATTTCTTACAGCTGCTCAAAGCTTTTAAGCTGCACTTAACAGCAAAAAAAGCACACACCTCTCACCTACACCCCCACCCCAAAAAAAGCCCCCAAACAAAACACCAAACCAAAACCAAAAAAAAACCCAAAAAGCAGCATAATGTACTGTGAGACCAGCTGGAATTTAATTTAAAAAATATCCTGAATGAGAAGAGAGCCAAAGCTGTTGCTTCCTTTCCAACTTTGCTATTGAAACGTTTAAAAGGTGTGCATGATTTCCAGGGCAGTTTGCAACCTGCAGAGAAATAATACAAAGCTGGAACACAACCAGTCCTATGACTTTCTTATGCTATGACATTGGACAGAGAATGTAACTGGATGGTGTCTTTTGAGCTTTTCATGTAATTTCTGGTGATTAAATTGCAGTTCTTTACATTGGGTGGTAGTAGAATCATAGAATAGAATCACAGAATCATACAGTTTGGAAAAGACCTCTAAAATAATCAGATCCAGTGTTGTGAGACTACCTGCAGCTTGCAAAGTGCTTCTGCAGAAGTTATCACCATACAGTGGTTTTTAGTGTGGTAAAATAGAAATAAAAAAATTAAGAGAAAGCTTTTTTGTTTGTTTGTTTGTGGTCCTTTGCCAACATGCATTTAGTTTCCTTGCCACATGAGAACACAAAATCTCTCCTTCAGTTGAACATTTCTTCTTGTGTGAAAATGCTTCAGAAGTTACCACCCATCAGCCAAGACACGTGTGCTCCTGCCTCCTTGCAGTGTGGAGCAGATCTTACCTTGTGGTGAAGTCCCAGCTCAGTGGCTTTGTGCAGGGAACAGTCTGGAGGGAACTCTGATAGTTACCCCCTGCAGGCTGTAACTCTATGCACTTGTGCAGCAATAGCCTGGCTTCGGTCCAAACCTGACTCCAGGTTTTGGGATAGTTTGAAGGAAAAGGTCTGTACTTCATCTTGGAGTAACCACCTAAGGTTTTGCTTGTAGGACTGTTATTGGTGTGCAATAAATGAGGCTCTTGGACTACTTTTTTAGAAGAACAGATAGGATAAGGCTGCCTGCAGGTGCTCCTCTCTTCAGAATCTTGTCCTCATCCTGTTCTTCATGGGCTGGATGCTGGTCACCCAGCAGTGTTCAAGGAAGACCCATGGCTGGCTGCATTTTGGTGGCTGAAGGTTTGTAATTTTATAAGATCCCAGAAAATGGAAGATGACCTTAGCTCATGTTTGCTGTGACTTTTCTGACTTGCAGGACATTGGCATCTGCTGCTTTTCAATTCTTTCTTTCCCTCTCTGGGAAAAAGGAGGGAAGAAGGAGTTATATGTTAGAGGGTTGAACAAAATGAACATCCCATGTTCTGGTTTCATACTGGTCTTATTCCCCTGTCATTATTTGTGTGGCAAGTTTTTGTGGTGTCCCCAGGAATGATGCTGTATTAAGCATGATGAGGACCTGCTCTCAAGGCCAGGATACACTCTCCATGCTCCTGGCCCAGGTCCTATCTGATGATCAGGCAGCTGTAGTCTATGTGAGCGTACATGGTGCTGTAGAAAGAGAGAGATGAGCAACGCTGTCCTGGGACTCACCCTCTGTCCTCTGCAGGTCTGATGCCAAGGGAAGGCTCTTGGGGTCACCACAGTATGCTCGCTCTTTTCTTTAGTCAACATTTTCATAGAAAGGTGACAAGGACAAGAAGTTAACTGTTATAGTGATGCAAGAGCAGCAGTCAGGGAGATAGGGCAGGGTTGGATGGAGGGAAGGTGTACATGTGTGAATGAGGTTGTGGCTGCTACCCATAGGGGCAGTTTTGATGTCAACTCGTCTATTGGGTGCAAGAAGAAGGAAGAACATATCTGCAAGCAAGGCACAGAACAAGAGAAGCTCAAAGCATCACTGTATCTCTCCACACTCAGTCTGGACTCTTATTTCTTGTGTAGAACTCCTTTGGAGTCAGTCCCTTCCTTAAACTCCTGCTTCATTTCCTCCGTTCTGCAACACGACTGTAAACTATGTTTTGTTTCTCCAGCCTCCATCTGCTCTAATTAGGCTGGAAGCCCCTGGAAGGTTTTCAATCCCTGAGACGTTTGTACAGCACCGAGCCTCTGTGGCAATTATGGGTCTGGTCCTCTCTGCTCCTGTGGCCCCGGCTGCCGCCACTGGTTCAGTCTGGTCCTTTCAGCAGCTGCTCTTAATCACTGAACTTATTCTGGAACTTCTCCAGAGTTAGAGAAATCAAAGACACTTTAGAGAAGAGGGGAGGGTGGGAAATTGGCAAAAGCAATCGATTTTTAAGAGACGACTCATTTCTGAAGATGTGCCTGCTACTGATTAATCTTTACTCTGTGTTTGCTTTAATTTATTTGTGTCTCGAAGCAGTCAGAAAGGTTTTGTGGGGTCATGGTGGCTCTCTCCTAAGTGGTCTTTTTCACTGCAAAGCTTTTAGAACTTTTGGTTGAGCAGAACCCAATTCTTGCAAAAAATGAAGGTGACTGACACCAACCTTTTCACCCTCTCCACCCCTCAGATGATCCAGCCCCCATTTTACAGCTTTAACTCTGTGACCTCTTCCTTCCATCCCTGCTACCAGTTGGCACCTGCTTCCAAGCTCAGCCTGTCCCATATTCCTCTGCAATTCATGATGAATGCTGTTTTGGGGGGATAATTTCTGGTTTCTTCTATGAGAATGAAGCCCCATAGAGTTGGGAACTACTTCCCTCAGTAAGTTTGTTGGTTCTACTCACAAGACAATCTGAGGTCCCTGTGAACTGTTTCATGTAACACTGGGTGGAGAATTTCTGTAGCTGTCCTTTGTATATCAGAGGGAATACACTTATAGCCAAGGGGGAGGCAACCCCCTGAGAGTGATGTTCTTGGCCTCTCCATGCTGATGGATGGGTGACAACAAGGAGCCCTGTCCACCTCTGTCCCTTCAGACTGGGGGGGGGGGGTGAGATGCACTTTGCAGAAACTGCTTTTTGGAAAGAGGGACGATTTGACCTGGGAAAAAGCAAAACATGATCTACAGGTGTGAAGGGTTTTAACAAAGATCCAGAAAACATTGTCATCTTGAAGTGCCACCAGGGCTGGTGTCAGGAGAACCTGCATGAGACGTCAGAGGCTGGCTCTTGGCACCAAGCTGATGCATGTTTGTCGCTGCCAGCTGAAACTGCCTTGACCTGGGCACAGACGTCAAGGGTTGGCTTCTAGCACTGGAGGAGCTAAACTGATCAGGAAAAAACTGAGCAGGGCAAGTTCCATCATATGCTTGGTAGTTCCTGGCTCTCCCTGATTCTGGTAAACACTTTCCTCATCCCATTAGTTGATGTCTGCTTGGCCTGAGCTTTTCTATGGCAGTGTCTTTCAGGTAACCATGAGTTTTGGTTCCAAACCAGGGCAACTTGTGAAGCTCAGGATGAAGAATTTCTTTGATGGTGATCTGGAAGTGTTACAGGGCTGAACTGGATTTGCTGTGTTTGAGTGATAAATGTCCTTTCTTCAGGGGCTTCAGGGTTGGGTTCATACCCTGGCACTCTGGATAAGTGCAGAACATTTCATCTGCCTTTGAGTTGTGTTTTGCCTATTTCTCTTCACTGGATGTACTAGGAGCTCAGGGTGACTGCTCATAAAGGAGATGAATCCAGACATCAAGGGAGGAATGAAAACATCCACCCCAAGATCTGCAACTAAATAAATTACTCCAGGCTTCTGGGATGTGAATGCTGCTGGGCACTGATCCAAGCAGATCTGACTGTGCTGGGTGTCCTGGGCCCTGAAGAGGTCCATCAAGATTCTGCCCATGTGTTATTTGCATTGATCTCTTCCTGCCTTACTAAACCGACTCCATTGGCTCACACCAGCAGATAGACAAAAATCAAATGAGCTGTACAGTCCTCATCTGTTGGTCTTGTTGTACTATTGGTACAACCCTGAGTTGAAACTGAAACTCTTAAGTGATGACTCCACTGCATCTGTAGGTTGGTGTTTGGTCAGGGGATCTGAGCACAGATCTTATGAGTCAGTCTGTCCTTTTGCTCTGAAGTTGGTTCAAAAGTTTTCTGAGATGGGTTATGCAGAAACGTGGTAGGTTTTAATTAGCTAGAAAGGATTTTCCTCTGGGAACAGCAGAACCACATGCTTGCAGTGCAAAAACGGCCCAATCCTGAGGCATTTGGATGCTGTACATAACTAGAGAAACCTCTGGCTGAAGGCATGGAAAGCACCTTTTCTTCCCTTTTCCTCCCTTCCTTGTTTTGCTCCAAGGTCTGAACTTTAACACACACTGCTTGGGGGAGGGCCAGCGCTGGGGGCTTCGGCACACTGGCCGTCTCGGGCCCCTGTCCTTTGTCCCGGCTGAATAGCGGCTCTGCAGAGCTGCCGGGCAGAGGTATGTGATCTGCAAACTTCTTTTCTTCCCCTCTCTTGGCTGACGGACAAACCCTTCCTTCAGAGACGATGCTCGTCGTGGTGCACTGCCCTCCGTGGGGCTCTGGGGCTAGAGAGGGTCCCCCACGCTGCGTCCCAATCTCCTGGACTCCCCTTAACAGCAGGGCACAAAGAGCCACATAGGCATTTGCAGGAGCCGAGAGGGACCCAAGCCAGGGCACGCCAAACTGCACAAAGTAGGATTTATCTTCAAAGAAATATTTTCCCCCTTTCTGAGCTCCTTTTTTTTTTCCTTTTCATTTTCCAAGGGATTTATTCCTCCTCCCCCCACCCCTCCCCCGCCAGTCAGGCTCTGAGCCGTGAAGCACTTTTTGCTTCCCCACGATGGCTTTTCAATTGTGGAAGAGCAACTTCTTAGAAAGCTTTGGGCCACCCAGGGGCAAAGCCTGGGGCTGTGCCCTATGTACTGCACAGGGCTGAGCTGAGCACCATGTCACGCAGTGCTGCTGCTGCTGCTGTACAGCCAGAAGCAACATGAGGACAAAACTCTTTCTCCTGTTGATCATGCTGAAGTGTGGGGAGCAGTATTTCACCCCAGTTTGGTCATGCCACCAGCATCCTGGCTTGGATCAGCAGTAGTGTGGCCAGCAGAACAAGGACAGGGATTGTTCCCCTCTACTGGGCACTGATGAGGCTGCCCCTTCAAATCCTGATTTCAGTTTTGGGCCCCTCACTAAAAGAAGCTGGAGTGTGTCCAGAGAAAAGCAATGAAGCTGGGGAAGGGTCTAGAGAACAAGTCTTGTGAGGAGAGGCTGAGGGGCTTAGGGTTGTTCAGCCTGGAGAAAAGGAGGTTCAGGGGAGTCCTGATCACTCTCAATACCTCCTTGAAAGGAGGTTGGAGTGAGGTGGGGGTTGGTCTCTTCTTGGTTAACAGTTGGACTTGATGATCTTAAAGGTCTTTTCCAGATTGGAAAAGACCTTTAAGATCATCAAGTCCAATCATTAATCTAACACTCAATTTGCTCAAGTCCTTGACTAAACTATGTCCCTAAGCACTACATCTAAATTACTCCTAAATACCTCCAGGAATGGGGACTCCACCACTGCCCTGGGCAGGCCATTCCAGTCCTTGACAACCCTTTCAGTAAATAGATTCTTCCTAATATCCAATATAAACTTCCCTTGGTGCAACTTGAGGCCATTTCTTCTTGTCCTATCACTTTTTACTTGGTCCAACAGATCAACCCCCACCTGGCTCCAACCTTCTTACAAGTTTTTTGGCTCCAACCTCCTTTCAGGTATTTGTAGAAAGCGATAAGCTGTTCCCTGAGACTCTTTTCTCCAGACTCAACAACCCCAGGTCTCAGCTGCTCCTCACAAGATTTGTGCTCTAGACCCTTCACCAGCTTTTTTGCCTTTCTTGGGACACCTCAATATCCTTGTAGTGAAACACTCAAAACAGAACCTAGGATTCAAGGTGCAGCCTCAACAGTGTGCAGTATGGGGGTGAAGTCCCTTCCCTGTTTCTACTGGACATGCTATTCCCGATACAGGCCAGGATGCCATTGGCATTCTTGGCTACCTGGACACACTGGTGGCTCAAAAAAACCCCAAAAAACCCACACCAAAAAACAAAACAACACCACCTTACTATTCATCAGTTTTATTCAAAACACTCATTTTGCTCCTAGCAAGAGGGAAAATCTGTTGTAGTGCTGTGAGACCTTTTTGCCAGCACAATGATTTCCCCTTGTCTGTTTCCACATGAAGCTGAAAGCATTCATATAAAATCCCATGTAGATGCTCTGGGTTTGCCAGTCATGTCGTGGGCACATATTTATTAACACAGCCCACAAAGTGCTTTGAAGATGAAGAAAAACAGCTCTAATTTTTAATGAGGATGGTTATGACTGAATGAGATTTCTGCAACTGCTTGTGGATAAATGAGTCATTCCTATGGACTGGACTTTGGGAACAAATGTGTTCCAAACACTAGAGACTATTGAGAGAGGAACCTTGAAGGAATAGACAGACACTGAGATGTTTTTGGGGAGGACTGGGGGACAGGAAAAAGTGATCTGTGCAAAACGTGGTTTGGAGCTTAATTTCCTATGATGGTCACTCTGGAATAAAGCTAGGGATTAAGGTGCCTTTTTAACTGAAATTTACATGGCCACTGTCTGTTTTTGGTTTAAGGTGAATAAATCCTACCTTGGAGTGAGACTTACTTCGCCATGCAGGGTTATGTGTAGAAGTTTGGGACCAGAAGTGGTGTTACCAAATCCATACCAATCATCCCCAGCAACAGGGGTTTCTCAAAAGCTTGTCAAATCGACCCCACAAACTTGATTGGTTTCCTCAGGAGGTCTTGCCTTAAAGTATTTGCGTGTGACCATAGAGAAACCCTGGTCTCAGCAGACACTGGGACTGAAAATTGATCAGATCATGCCAACCATTTCCAGCACAGCTCCTGATGTATATCTGACTTTTAGACTGTAGCACAAAGAGCTCCCTGTGACAGGGTTAACTCCCTGTTCAATCCAAATAAAGGCAGGATTTGGCTGTGTTTGTAGGTTCATTTGGTAGAAATGAATTTGATTTTTTTTTTTTTTTCTGTTCAAAGTGTGGTGCTATATTAAAAAATATAGAATTAGGGAATGGTTTGGTTTGGAGGGGACTTTTAAAGATCATCTAGACCAACTCTTCTGCATGAGATCAAGAACCCCATCCAACCTACCTGGAATGTTTCCAGGGGAGGGGCATTGACCACCTCTCTGGGCAACCTATTAAGGCATTAACCTTGGTGGAACCCTCCCCATGGCTTTGAAAACCACAACCATTTAATTTTGGAGATGTACTACAAGAAATGAAATGGATAAATGTTGTCCCTGAAGTTGCAGGAGAAGTTATTCCTTGTTAACCTCTCCTATTTCCATATTCATTCTTTCTTTCCTGTGTTAAGCCCTGTTGCTTCGATGTGCTAATGGCACCTCAAAGCCACCGACTCATGAAGTCATGAAACATGTTTTGCATGTGTTGTTTTGAGCTGCATGTACTCCCTGGGATCCCACACAGAAGCAAGGTATAATTAGGGTTTATGAAGGAACTGTTGGAAGTCTCAGTGAGTATGGAGTATTGTGTCCAGTTCTGGACTCCCCAGTTCAAGAAAGACAGGGATTTGCTCAAGAGAGTCCAACTGAGGGCTACAAGGATAATTAAGGGACTGGAACACATGCCTTATGAGGAAAGGCTGAGACACCTGGGACTATTTAGTCTGGAGAAGAGAAGACTGAGAGGGGACTTGATAACTGTTTATAAATATATGAGGGCTAAGTGTCAAGAGAAAAGTGACAGCTTCTTCTCACTTGTGTCCTGTGATAGGACAAGGGGGAATGGTTACAAGCTAGAACACAAGATGTTCCACCTTAACATGAGGAAGAACTTCTTTACAGTAAGGGTCCCAGAGCACTGGAACGGGCTTCCCAGGGGGGTTGTGGAGTCTCCTTCTCTGGAGATTTTCAAGACTCACCTGGATGTGTTCCTCCGTGACCTGTGTTAGATTACACTAGATTATACTTAGATTATGATCCTGCCTGGCAGGGGGGTTGAACTCGATGATCTCCAAGGTCCCTTTCAATTCCTAATACTCTGTGATACTGTGATAAATTATAATTATCGTCTGCTAGGGAAAGGATGCAAAGAATAGTCTGCATCATAGGGAGATTATGACTAGCTTTATTTTATTTGATCCTTTTTCCTTTCCTGTGTTAAATCACATTAATACCCTGAAAAGAAATGGAAAGCAGATGATGGTGAAATAAAAAGGATTCTAGGCTGTGATCCAGAGCCTTGGGCAGAAATACAGGTTTAAGGGATGTTTTTTGCTGAGCTTTTCTGGCTGGTGGCAAGGTGTGAGTATAGCTTGTGGTGCTGGTGACCAACCAGCAGTTTGCCAGGAGGTTGATTTTTCTCCTGTGCTTCTGTTGGTGCAATACTGTGGAAGGTTCCAGGTGGAAGGGCAGGAAAAAAATGCCTGTAAGTGGTGGTGTGGCCCCAGAGTATTGAGATTGCATGGGAAGTCCCCATGCGAAGGAGCTGCAGGTGCTGAGAAGATTGAGGTCAGGCTCAAGGCACCTCCCTCCCCTAGCATGGGGTTCATTTTCTCTGCATGGCCCTTGGAAATTGTGGTATGGACAATGCAGGAGCACTCCTATCTCTTGTATTCCTATGCCATCAAGATGCTCAGGGTAAGCTGGACATGCTCAGATGTTGAGAAATTACCATCCCCATGCCTCTCACATGACTGCTGGTACCCATGTTTGGGGTTTTTTTTCCAACTCTTTCTTGCAGAAGACTGGGAAGTGTGTTTTTAATATCTGGAAAGAGCCCTGCACCCACCTGCCCACATGTGGTAGGATATTCTGTTAGAGAAAGCTGAGTAGATGCAGGGGAAAGGAGAGAAATACTTAAAAGACCTAAGGAAAAAGCAATGCCAAATTTTGGTGCTGTACCTATTTAGCCCGGGAAAGATGAAAGCCCTAGTTCTACAGCATCAAAAACCACAAGGGCTTTTCTCCTTGCTTGTGCACTGGCCCCTCAAGCAAGCTCCTCTGGCAGTACATTCTGCATTCAGGCTGTGTGGCAGAATATGTTTCCTGATTTTTCTCTCCTGCTCCTTCCTCCTTCCTCCATCATCTGCCCCAGGCTATTTCTCATGCCTTTCCTCACTCTGTCAAGCAGTGGGAAACCAGAAGCCCCGTCCAACTGCCTGTGATTACAGGGGCTCTTATTTGTGAACAATCAAAGTCTCTGTTTGCAAGGGAGACCTGAGGTCTCTTGGGTTTATGGAGCTGAAAAACATATGTTACCACTTTCATGGCTCACTTGCTCTCCTATTGATCCATACTTTCCTGCTTGCTCTTTACTGTCATGGCTTTCCCAGTGAATGGATTCAAGTTTGCTGTTTCCTTCCTCTATCCATTTACCTTTGTCTGGTGGAGATGGGCAGGGATTGTGGATGACCTCTACATTTTCACAGAATCACAGAATAGTAGGGGTTGGAAGGGACCTCTGGAGATCATCTTGTCCCACCTCCAGATTCACTTAGAACAGGTTGCACAGGATCATGTCCACATGGGTTTGAAACCTCTCCAAAGAAGGAAACTCCGCAACTTCTTTGGAAAGCCTGTTCCAGGGTTCTGGGACCCTCACAGGAAATAACTTTTTCCTCCTGTTCAGATGGAAACTCCTGTGTTCCAGTTTGTGCCCATTGCCCCTTGTCCTGTTCCTGGGCACCACTGTTTGCTTTTGTCTTCCTCCTGCTCACATGGGACTTGTCACCCCTGGCCTTCTCCTGAAGTCACCACTGGAGTGTTTGCCAATATCAGCAACAGCACAGTGTAAATTCATGGCAGATACTGGCACCTTGCAGAGCTTCAGAGGGAAATGAGCTTTTGTCAGGAGTCATTACCTTGGAATTATAGAATCATTCTGGTTGGAAGAGACTGTTAAGATCATCAAGTCCAACTGGTAACTCAGCACTTGCCAGGTCACCTCTAACCATGTCCCTCAGCACCACATCTACGTATCTCTTAAGTATCTCCAAGGATGGTGACTCCAACATTTCCCTGTGAAGCCTGCTTTGAGGCTTTACAACCCTTTTGGGGAAGAAATATTTTCTAATATTCAACCTAAATATCCAACCTTCAAGAGTGAAGTAGCCCAAATATTTGGTGAGTCATCCCTGGTCTTCCTGATGCCTGCCAACAATTTCCTTTGCATCTGCACATAAGCATTGCCTTTTGTCTAGTGACTCAAGCAGTTCTTGTACTTCATTCCTTGTCAGAGGCCAAGCAGTCCCCTACATCTGTGGGGTAGAGATGTTCAGAGTCTCACATTTGCTAGGTGAGCCTCATATGCTCAGACGGAACAGGAGTAGCCTTGGGTTAGATTATGATCTAGGGCTTGGCAGGGTGGTTTCTGCTTTGGATGAGACTTTGCTGATCCCACTTGATGTAGTATAACGTGTTTATTGGCTTCCTTGGTCCCTAACCTCTGTCAGTATCTGACTGTATTTCTGGATGGGTCTGACAGATAACTGCAAGGTCTTTTGCACACAGACATTTCTCTTTTGAGCGGAGGACTTCAACCACAGTAGCTTTCATTTCCTAATCAGCTCATGTCAGAAAGAAGGAGTAGATGCTGGTAAAAGATGGGAGAGAGACACAGAGAGAAGGAAAGGGCTCCTTCTCACAAACAGCTCCAAAGAATCTTTTTCCTGGACATAGAATTTGTGAACTCAGATGCCTAAACTTAGGTCTCATAAGCACCATTTCCCAAAGTCTGACAAGGGCTGGTTATCACTATTTACCCATAAGGACTTAGTTTGGGGTCAGGTCTTGGAGGGGGTGTCCTCTTTGAGCACTCTTTTAAGGACTCTGAATTCTGAGCCCATGATGGATGCCTAGGACTGTACTGGCATCCCAAACAAAAGGAGAGGAGTTGTACCATGTTCATAGTGGCTTCTGGTGTTTGTGCTGTTTCTGTCACTGTATTGCATGAGAGAGCTCCTGTGCACCAACCATACCTTCTCCTGGTGGAAACAGCCTTCAAAAACTCAAACTCCTGAAATGCTATCAAAGTAACAATATTTTGTAACTTGATCCTAACATCAGCAAGCTAGGTCAGCATAATTGGCCTCTGAGGGCCACATAGCTCCTTAGCAGTCCAGACTGATTTTTTTGTAGGACATTATGTCTTCATTTACTTGAGTGGAGATATGTCAGAAAGCATCTGTATTCATCCTGATGAAAGTTCACTCCAGGTTTATTGCCTTTATGGGGTGCTTTTTGCCCTTTGCAGGGGGCAGAGGAACAGCTGGGCGAGATAGGTCTGTGTTGCAGCCTTGGAGAGTAGGTCTCTTGGCAGAGGAAGAAAGGAGGCGTGGCAAGGAAAAGGGAGAGATGAATGGATGGATGCATGGATGGATGGATGTTGCACCAGCAGAATATAGAACCCAAAGCAGGGGACAAGTTATGCTCTTTGTTTCTTAATATTGAAAGGTTTTATGAGGTTGCTAATTGCTGCTTATTGCTATCTGAACATCCTGAGCAACGTGGTCAATGGGGAGTAAGGGGGTATGACTTATGAAGGTTTTTGTTCATCTTTGGCCAGCCTCATGTTTTTGTGAGAGCAAACCTCATGGCCCTCTGGTAGCAAAACTGAATTATTAGTGTTGAATGAGAAGGGCTGGGCAAGAATGGATGCTGGTGATAGAGGAACTGATGGTTTAGAAATCCTTGTAGGAGGCAACTGTTACTGCAACCCCTTGGCACGTGACCTCCTGATCAGAGCTCTGAAGGTTCAAACATATTCAAAAGACAGGTCTGGGGTAACCTGGTAATTGCTGGCTTAATGCCAGGTGTACTTGAGGGCAGCTGATGAAGAGGGCAGGATCAGATGTTATCTACACCACTCACCAGTAGCATAATGCCCAACCACCCCCATCTGTGTTCTGGGTAATTCAAGAGTGGGATCATCATCTTGCCACCTGAGATTAGCATCAATTTTTTACCATAGGTGACCTACTGGTGTTCAGACACAAAACTGCTGAGCTTCTAAGGAAGGCCTGACCCCACTATATCCAAAAGTGTGTGATTCCCTGTGACTGTCCTGAATGTTCAGACACGTCTGTCTCAGGAAAGCTCAGGGCATGCCAAACTTTGGCGCTGCTCAATTAGTAGTGGTCCAATCCAAAACCTCTTTTATTTCAATTCCATCCTCTCTCTTTGCACACCCGCTGCCAATAGGCTGGGACATTTGGGACTGATACCAAGGTTGCATCATTTCAGTTTTAACTATGTCTCTGTTTTATTTGTGCTTTCTGCAAACTGACTGGCTTATTGGAATTGACAATTTGCAAGGATTTATCCACTGATCTCTACAAAATCATACTGGGCTCTGAGTTATTTGCAAACAATTTATGTGTGTGCTTTATCCCTGTGTATAGTGCAGCAAATTGTTTATTCTTCATTTTAAATGCCTGTTATTACATGAGATAAATCAAGGAAATTGGAGTTCTAGGCAGGGAATCTGCAGCAGGCATGCCTGAATTTGGACATGACATTTTTCAATGCAATAGAGAAACATCTCTGTCTATCTCTGTACTCTAAAGAAATTCTGGATAATGGTGCTTCTTTGTACACCCACACAAGACTGTATTTTCTGAGTCTTTCCTTACGATCTTGATAGTGCCCTGCTGGGTGAATTGCTCTTTGCTGGCACAAACCCTTGTGCTATTTACTTCACTGTTAACTACATCGGTTGCAATTTACCACCAAGTTCTTTGTTTAAAATCTTGATTATGAAAAGATCTCCCATGCTTGTGTCTTTACAGCTACTTTTTCTACTCTTGAAAAACTGTGCCAAGTAAAGCTATTTCAGTCAGGAATTTTTTTCTTAAGGGATCCATCTCTTCAGTGCTGTAGTTTTGCCACGATAAGAGAGATGTTTACCTGGAGAGTTTTATTCTCTTTCCTACATGAACTAGTTAAACTGGTAGCAGGTTGGAAACAGGTCACAGTGATGTTGAATTAATTCCCACAGCTAAGCTCAGTCTCAAGTTCATCTGACATAATTTGGGAATCTACATGGAGTGCTTAACTTAGTGATTTCATTTCCCAGAGCTCCTTGTATAGTGAAAAGGCGGCGTAGATTCCCTCAGAGGTGATTCAGAGCACCTAAAGAACAACCAGGATCACTACTGCCTGCAGAGGGGACTTGAAATGACCACACTTTTCTGGTAGACATCTCTTTTAGGTATATAAAATTAGGTGGTGTGTCCTCAACACCCTTTCCTGCTGGTCACAGCATCTTCTTGAGATAACTTTCTCTCTCTTTTTTTCCTTTGCTTTTGTTTGTTTGTTTTGTTTTGTTTTGGATATGAAATGCTTATCCAGAAGGAAAGAGGTGTTACAGATTCCCCATAAAACTTGTTGTCTTGTTTCAGAAGGAAGATGAGATAAAGCCCCTCAGATGGAGGCCAGTTCCACCAGCCTCAAGAGGCTCAAGTTTGGGAAGCTGAAGGTGGTACGTCGGCGCTTGCTACAGAGATATGAACATCAGCCCTTCATCTCCTGCCTGGCTGGTTTCTACAGCTGCCGGTGGAAGCGGTACCAGCGCAGAAGGACCGAGCCTGGGAAATGCTGCTGCAGGACGGTAAATTAGCTCAGAATCAGCACAGACATTGATTTCTGTGTAGGGACAGGTCAGTCCAAGCTGACAAGTGGTTGATGTCATGGGCCAAAGTCATCCCCTGCCCAACATAATTTTGGAGGCCACTGAGATCTGTTGGGTCGTTAGATTTTTTTAACTGCTTGAGAGAGTCCAGCACAGAGCCACAAAGATGAGTAAGGGAGTGGAGCATCTCTCTTATGAGGAAAGGCTGAGGGAGCTGGGGTTCCTTAGCTTGGAGAAAAGGAGACTGAGGAGCAACCTAATTAATATTTATAAATAGGTAAAGGATGAGTGTTGGGAGGATGGAGCCAAGCTCTTCTGAGTGGCATCCAATGATAGGACAAGGGGCAATGGTGCATCTGGAACACAGGAGGTTCCACATAAATATTAGAAAAAACTTTATGGTGAGGGAAGTGGGGTATTGGAACAGGCTGCCCAGGGAGGTTGTGGAGTCTCCTTGTCTGGAGATGTTTAAAACCCACCTGGTCAAATTCCTGTGCAACCTGATCTAAGCAGTTCTGCTCAGGCAGGGGGATGTCACCCAGATGATCTTTTGAGGTCCCTTTCAATCCCTAACATACTGTGATACTGTGATTTTGCTGTAAGTGCTTGAAGTACAGCTGTGTTTCTGTGGCAAGCTCAGTTTGTCAGTGCCATCGTGCAGCTAACAAATATGTGGTGGAAGGAAAGGACCTTGCACCAGATTGTCCTGGCCATTACAGTATCTTAAGGCCATAGAATCAAATTGAAGAAGTAATATATGTGATGGATGTGCAGTAAGAATTGCAGAGGGCTGATTCCTCTCATGCAAGGTGGTTAAAATCATGTTCATTTGTGAAGTCATAAGATATATTTTCTCTGAAAACAGACACTGTGAAGTACACTTTTGAGGTCATTCCTCTGGTCACTGGGGAAAGTCCTCTCCATATCTACTTCAGGAGGTCCAACACCAAGCCATGTATTTTAGGGACAGACAAAAAGTATCTGCTATTTTCTCTGACTGCTTTGGGTGGTAGAAAAGGCTCTGACCACTTGTCCTTCCTGTCCCTCTCCAGCGAGAATGTGTGTTTTTCCCATTGCTTGTTGGAGCCTTCTGCTTTTCTCTGGTCTTTCTATACATGTGGGGTGAAGCAAAAAATGACTACAATAACTTTGACTGGTAAGTACCATCTTTTCATCCTTACCCACTCTTTGTGAAGGTCCCCAGGGTGGCTGGGAAGAGATGAGGACCCTCCCCAGCAGTTGCAGTGCTCCAGCAGGACACTTTGGTCATATGTCAAAGCTCTTGGTTACAGCATCCAAATTGAATGTCCAGAGACTTCAGAGGTGATGAGGCTCTGACTTTTTCTTGACTACAATGTTAGGTGTTAAGTGTGAATTCAGGAGAAAGGGGAGAATCATCATAATAAAATTTGTGAGTGAAGGGAACTAAACATCTCTTTCCTTCTCTGAGTCTTTTGTTTTTCCTCCCGTTGCCTCTGAAGAAATGCAGTGGCTGCCATCAGAGGCATTGCACCAGCTAGCTCACTGCAAAGAAACTTTCATGTTCCCAGGCTCGAAAATAAGAAATGACCAGCAGGGATATATGGAAATCCTTCCCTTCTGCATACAAACTATAGGTAACTATGAAAATCTGGCCAATAAAATTAAATTAAGACAGCTCAAATATTACAGGGAGGAAAGGTGTAATAATGTTATTCATCCTTATTAAGCCTACGGACAAAAAGTAAAGCTTCCCTCTCTCTCTACTCATCCAACCCCACTGAAACTCCTCCAGCTTTCTGGAGATCTCTACTTCAAAACGTCAGTCAAATCTCCTTTTTGCTGCAGTGCCCTACACAACCACAGACAGACAATGTCCCGAGTCATGTCATTTTGCTGCTTCCCTAGGCTACCTTGTCTGCAGCAAGGTGCTGTGTCTTATAGTCAAACTGGGAGCTCTCTGGAGCAAGGCCCTAAATTTGGTCCTGTATTTTACCTCCCCAGCACACTGGGGTATTAGTCTGATGGTTAATGCAATCATGGCTTTGGGGAAGGAAGGTCTTAATGACTTTTGCATGTTACAGGCTAGCCTATTCCTCCTTCTCTCCTGTTTCCTTTGAAAATGTCAAAATTTCAAGGAACAGAGCTGTTACTCCTCTCTAGTCCATGTGTTAAACACAAACATTATTATGAGGGGTTTTTTGTTTGTTTGTTTGTTTGTTTTGTTGTTTTTTTAGGTATAACTATGGGAACTTGGGCTTCTGGTTTCTCTGGTCACTTGTTCTCCTGATTGTGGCTGCAATCTTGTTTGTTTACATCACGCTGTTACTGGTAAGTAATGCTCCTTGCAAGCTGTCCATGATTTATAGTCCTAAAAGCAAACATGGGAGTGGCTTTAATGTATCAGATCAAAGCTCAGCCCAGCCCTGCATATGGTCTTTAGACAGTGGATACCTGGGGAAGATTGTGAATACAGTGAATGTTTACAGTATTTTGTTTCCGTTGTCCACCTGCAGATGACGAACTTCATCTTGGAGGTCTCTGAGCCAGATGTAGTTTCTGTGATTTCCCTTTGATGAATATGTCCAATCTCTCCTTGAACCCAAGGAAAGCTGAGCAAGCAGTGGTTGGATTTAGATTTAGGAGAAGCTAAAGATTGTTGCTTTGACAGCAGGGAAGTATGGGGCTCTGAGTCACTAGTGATAGTGATATATCATCAAAGTTAAGTTATTCTTCTAATCCCAAATAAAAAGGCTCATTAGAAGAAGGAAAACATTATCACTGAGGCTGCCTTTGCTCTTAGGTTTGCTGGAGGGTTTGTCTCTAGGCAGAGACTACAGACATGGTCACAAAATGCTCAAAGAAGCAATGTTCCTAAAATCTTCACTTTTTTCAAATCCTGTGAATTTTTCTCTGAACTTCTGATCTGCTGTCTGCTTTGGTTACTGGAAACATATCAAAAGGAGATGTTTCCTAAAATTTCTACCTGCTCATCCTTTTCCTCTGTCCTTTTTCTCACAGAGGTCTCCCCAAATGAAGACAGATCTACATCTGTGTTTCCATCTTCTGCATCTAGAACTATAGGCTAAAAAAATCACTTTAACCCCAGAGACTGGAGTCCACATTCAATGTCATGCCCTCTCCAACTTTCATTTTGAAATGCCAGGTGCTGAGGGTGAGGTTGTGGCTTTGACTCATCTCTGTGATCAAGACAACCAGGTTTTTTTATAAATTCCTGCTGTTCTTACCCATTCTTTGATGTGTCATCATATAGCCAGTCTGTAAATTGCTCATGGTAGGGAATCTCTTTTTACTTTGTTCATACAGTGCCTCACACAACAGGTTTCTCAGGTCCTTTGTGCCCACTGAAGTACAAATAAATAGTGATTTTACTGTAGTGCTAGCAATAAAAAACCCAAAATGATAAACAGGACAGCTGCTTGGCCATATCCACAGCAATCAATAGCATAATAAAAGCTGTGGACTAACAGCTCCAAGTAGGACAAATAGCAATATATAATTACAAGAATATTGGGACATGGTTCAACACCTATGGTTCAACTCTAGGGTTCAACACCTATTATTCAGCAAATCCTACCTGGTTTTCTTAGTGGCCATGAAGTACTGTGGGTGGTTTGGTGGTTACAGTGTTACTTTGGGCAACTGAGAGCTTTGCCAGAGATGCTCCTGTGACACACATACTTCTGAGGCTATACCTCAGCAGGCTGTGGATCTTGAATCAACTTCAGGATCTGAATATCTCACCTAGGACATACTAGACATGGGATTTATTGGGCTTCCTGGTATTGAGGAGCCCGAAACCCCTTGGGCTGTTGTGTCAACTCCATTGTGCTCTGTCTGGATGTAAATATCAGCCAATGTCCAAGCAGTGGACTTTTTTAGCAGAGTTTAATATTTTGGCAGCATGAATGTGATGATGGCCAAAGTAAATCCAGAAAGGAAGATGGAAAACATGACGTGACATTAGTGTCCTACATGGTTTGGTTCAGTCTTGGTTCCACTTTCCATTGTGTAGCACACTCTCTTCCTCCTCTCAGCAGCTCAATTCTGTCTAATGAGGCTAACAGCATTTGTCTTCCTCAGGAGTGATAAACCTCAAAGAATACATTTAGTCTGAATGCCATCAGACAGGTCCTACAAGTGAAAGAGTTCAGAGGTTCCTCTGCTCTGGAGGAGGGTCTGTTTTCTCTTTGCTTTCATGAAGATGCTGGGGATTTCTAAGTGTACTCACCCTGCTTGATTTCAATACTGTGTCTCACTTGACAAGATTGTTGCATGCACCTATGTTGAGCAGGGAGTGTTGGGAGGCATGAGGCCCCACAGTCTCTGAGCTGTTAGCTAAATAGGATTAGGTCTTGAAGGAAAGGGGAGTGAGGAAACTAATCACCACCACTGTTCATGTTCCCAGGATCTCAGATCATACAGGGTCACACAACCGTCACATGCCTGCATGCAGGGTCTTGTGACAAGAACTGTGGCTCTGCAATGCTCATCTCAGCAGGGCTCCTTTCAGAGAAGGACTCTACCAGGAATCACCCTCTCCATCACTATTCGCAGAACTTCCCTGTCACAACATCTGGCCTATCAGTGTAGCCTTTGATGAACCACCCAGCAAAACACATTGAGCTGGATTCCTCTAATATATTTCAGACAACTGATGGCCAAAATGTTGCTCTGAAGATGAATTGCATCCCATGTTCTGGTAGAACAATGTTGGATGGAGACTATTCCAATATGTGTTGCAGGCGGGACTGGAGACCTTCACCCAGGAAACTCTTCATTGTGATGTTTTGTATCAGAAAAATGAATTCCCTGATGCCCTTGCTGGAGCATAAAGACTTTATATCAGCCAGTGGCTGGCCTGGTTTCAGTTTTTGAGCACCATACCCTCTGCCTTAATGATGGCACCCAAGTGGAGCCTGCAAGCCTGTTTCCATGAACTTATTGTGAACCACTGAAGCAAACACTCTTTTGCCCACTGGCAAAATGCTGCACAGAAAAGCACTTGCTGTCTGTACAAAGATGTTCTCCATTTGCATGCATCATTGTAATTTTTTTTCAGACAATCAGTTTCAATTAATTCAATTGTTATCACTCCCCAAGGCAATTTTCTTATCCCCATTAGAACTAAAAGGTTAAGCTGAGGGGTCTTATTGCAGGACCATTGATGATCACTGGAGAAGAAAAAGCTTTTCTTGTTCAGCCTTTCAAACACCAACAGATAATATTTTCCTCTCTGCAGTTCAATTATGCTTGTTCTAAGCATTTTGGAAAGGTGATTTGTGACTGTAAAAAGTAAGTAAGTTCAGATGTGTTGTCACTTGCTTCTCCATTCATAGGCTAAAAGAGAATGCAAAATAGTACACTGACACTGAAGTCAGAAAGTGCTCTCAAACCTCCATCCCTAAGAGACTAAGGTACTACACAAGCTTTGTGTTGCTGCATTTTTTGCCAGAAAGTGAATGTAGGGATCTGAATTCTGCTGTTGTGAATGTCTGACTGAGCAGGTATTTTATGTGAGCTACTGTGCCTGCCTCCTTGTTCTGTAGTGGCAGGCTCAGAGCCTGCCTAAGCCTCACCAGCAGTATTGAAGTAAGTACAAGGTCATTCCCATGCTGAAGGAGAGTGGAGTTAAACATCTATTGCCTGTCCTTTTGCAGTATAACATTGTGGTCAGTGCACCCACTCAGAAAGAGGGAGATAGATGTAATCCTTGCAGCAAATCCTTCTCTCTTGGCACTGGGAAGTATCCCTTAATTACCACTTTGCAGGTAGATGGTGGAGACAAGATACTTCCACACCTTAAGCTAAAGAGAATAATGCAATTATTGGAGGCTGTAAGATTCAGGGAAATGACAGGGCTGGCAAGAGGGACCTTGGCTCTAGCCTCAGAAGTACTAGTCAGAAATATACTGGTCACCTAATCCAAAGTGACCTTTGTCAAAATGACTTGGACTTTGTCAAAGTGAACTTGTAATAGACAATCCCAGGATATGTGTAGAAGGAGTTTGGAGGAGACAGACCTTCTGTGCTGATTGTTCCTTTGCCTGAGGAAGTCCCATTCTAGCTGCAAGAATCTGGGACATTGCTAAAAGCTACTGCTCTCTGTGGAAGGGCATGTTGGATGGGTCCTGAGGCAGCTTTTGAGGAGCAGGATGAAGCTAGGTTATTGTAGATTGAGATGCTAAGCTTCAAGTGTGGGGGATAACAGCCTAGCTTGTTATGAGACAAGAATACAGATAATTTAGTGCATTTTGGGAGAAAGGTTAAGATGTTTATGACCATTAGATTCTTGTGCTATCTCTGGAGCTGGAGGTTCACTAAGCTGGCATGTCAAATATCTGAAGGAGGGAGTGTTGTGAAGATAAGATGGTCCTGTTTTGTCTAAACCAATGGAAGCAAACAGCTTTTGGGTAAATCTTGAAGGCCAGAGTGTCCAAGTGCAAAGAATTAGGATATAAAAATCACAAAGGGAATACATCTCTTGAAGGGGAGAAGACTAAATCAGTCCATCAGAGGCTGTTGAAGGGCTGTGCTCCTCTTCCTCCACCCAAGACAGGGACAGCACCTTGGTATGAGGAGTGCCTTAGCTTCACAGCATACCTGCTATTACCTACCCGCACTGTCACCCAGCACCTCTCACTGCACTGGATGTTACCTGGGATCTCTATTATCCTTTTTGGAGCCAGGGTCTTTATCAAAGGCAATTCCCAACCTCTCTGTTGTTCTAATAAAACAAACCTCTTTGGTTCAGCTTTTAAACTGTCCCAGTGTAAGCCCTTAGCCAGGCTCTGAAATGAGTAACAACTGTCTCAGAGGGAGCCCCGTAGCCAGGTTCTGTGATAGACACAAGGTGTGGGTTGTAAACCCCTCAGCAAGGGCTCTGAGAAGCCCTTGAGCTCTGTCAGGAAAATGTCCCAGTTGTGCCCTTAACGTGACAGAGGGTGCACAACACATCAGCTCACTGGTCCATCAAGATGTGTTCTCCTACAATGACCAACCGTGCAGAGTTCCTTCTTCATCCTATGAATGGTTTCAACCATTTCAACATGAAAACTCATGATTATTCTTCTTGTAAGCTGATAATGGGATGTCATTTTCATCCTTAAAAATGAGTTTTGATGAATGAGTCTTGAATGTTTTGAATGTCTCTAATGACATTCCCAGATGTGATGTATCCTTCATAAAAATATTGTACTGCAGTATCAGGGTAGAGACTGGTTTGAGCAAGATCTGTGAAATCAGTGTTTGCCTGCACCTTAGGCAAGGACCAAATCTTTGTATAATGCTGCTTGCAGGAAAGGGGCAAAGTGTCTATTTTCTTCCTTTTTTTATGAATTAACTTATTTAAATGGGGCTGGTTTAACATCTTCAGCAGTAATTCAATTTTCTCTGAATTGCTCCCATGGTTACTCATCACGTACTAGGTGTAAGATTCAATTAATGGAGACTAACATGTCAAGAAGTACTTAAAAGCTGATCTGTATTCTCTCCTGGGCTTCTATCTTTCTTCAAATCAGCATGATCCTGGAAAGGGACTGTGTTTGTAGCTGGATGGAAAACAGCTTGTATTCCTTTGTAGTTGTGTTTCAGGAGAGAAGAGCTTCTTCCCCTAAATTTAGATGTTCTGTTTTCATAAAATCCCACTGTGCTAGGGTCTGGAGGGACCTGCAACATAAATGACCTTTCTCAGGGGAGCATTCCTGTCTACTAACAGGTACCTTTTTCTAAACCCTGACGTCTGGTGACATTGGTCCCCAGATTGTCCCTTGCAGTGACTGGGAAGCTTGCCCAAGGCACTCAGATTCCTGAGCCTAGATCTGTCTTTTTCATGGCAGCAAGGTGTTTGTCTTGGTGAAATTCATCACTAGGTTAATGAGTTGCTTAGATCAGGGTCAAATTGAAGGAATTCTCCATCAGAGCTGTGGACTGGCTTTCTTAATCCTTTGGTTCTTGATGATTAAGGTGTCTTGGATTGTCTCCTGCCCTGGCTGGGGTTTGTACCATAGCTCTCTTCCCAAGGACTCTGTGTGGTGTGGTGACATGCTGGAAGGAAGAGATGTCATGCAGAGGGTACTGAAGAAGCTTGAGTGGTGGGTCCATGCCAACCTCATGAAGTTCAACAAGGCCAAATACAAGGTCTTGCACATGGGTCAGAGCAATCCCAAACACAAGATCAGGCTGGATGGAGTATGGATTGAAATCTATCCTGAGGAGAAAGACTTGTGTGTGCTGATTGATTAAAAGATCATTATCAGCCAATGATGTGTGAATGCAGCTCAGAAAGTCCCAACCGTGTCCTAGGCTGCATCAAAAGAAGCCAGACAGCAGATTGAGGGAAGGGATTCTTCCCCTCTACTCCTCTTTGTTGAGACCTCACCTGCAGTACAGTGTCCAGCTCTGGAGCCCCCAGTACAAGAAGGACATGGATTTGTTGGGAGGGTCCAGAGGAGGACCACAAAGATGATTAGAGGGCTGACACCTCTCCTGTGAGGACAGGCTGAGAGAAGAGAAGGCTCTGGGGAGACCACATTGAAGCATGCCAGTATCCGAGTGGCCTACAAAAAAGGTGGGGAGGGACTTTTTACAAAGGCCTGTACTGATAGGACAATAAGTAATGGTTTGAAACTAGAAGAGGGTAGATTTAGATTGGAAATAAAAAGGAAATTCTTCATTCTGAGGGTGGTGAGACACTGGAATAGGTTGCCCAGAGAGGCTGTGGATGCTTCATCCCTGGAAGTGTTCAAGGCCAGGCTGGATGTGTCTTTGAGCAACCTGGTCTAGTGGGAGGTGTCCTTGCCATTGTCAGGGTGTTTGGAACTAAATGATCTTTAAGGTCCTTTCCAATCCAAACCATACTGTGATTCTATGATTCTACAACTCTAACTTGCCATAGTAGGGTAGGAATGTGCCAACCACCAAAAACCTAGTCTTTTAATCTCCAAGGCAGTTTTCCCTTTTCTGAGATGTGACTGTTTCTTGTATTTCCTGTGATTACTGTGGAAGTGTTCTGTCCTTTGTGGTCTGCTCTCTATTTTTTGTGGTACTTTGGGGGTGTTTTGTATTCTTGACTTCTCTCCCATGGTTGATATGCTTCTAATCACAACAAATGTGCAGAAAATATGCAAGGTTAGTGCTGTATTGATTCCTACCAATAGAAGTTGGCCAGGACATCATTCTTCTTTCAGAGATTGTACTCACAAAGAAATATCATTGAAAATGTGCACCCCAAATTTCCCAATTGTCTGTTATTAATGAAGGGGCTTTGATCCTGCAGCACAGCCTTGATAAGAGCTTGGCCATTTCAGATGCCTTTTTACTGTACCTCTCTCCATACACCTGTCCTGTTAACACCTCTCTCCATACACCTGTCCTGTTAACAGCTCTGACACTGTGCAGGAAGACCATGTGTAAAGTGACTTCCTATTGAAAAAATAATTCCAGAAATACCTCACTGAACACACTTCACCATCTTCTACCAGGATCAAACAATCTCTTCTTGATTTCCCAGGTCCTAGCGATGTGTTTGCTTGCAGAAGGTCAGCAGCTGTACCTACACTGGAGTCACAAGGTGGGGAGAGTCAGGGCTTTCTGGTAACTCTAATCCATGCTTCAAATCAATTCAGTTTGTGTCTCTGCATGAAAAAACATCTTAGATTATGGGAAAGAAGAAAGAAAGGGAAGAGGTTAATCTCAGGAGAATTTAGAGACCTGTAGGAATGATATCTCCACCTGAGCTGATCACCTAAGCTCCCATTACCGTCAGTGGAGGGAAATTAATCCTCCAAGGGTGCAATTCTTCCAGCTGGTCATAGACATGTATGTTAAGATGAGATGAATCACACTTGAAGTACCTTTTTTTCACGTTAACTCTAAAAGGAGCCTGCAGTGATTAATTCAGGTAAGATGCCTGTATTTGACCATTTACCTGTGGTAACATGAAGATAAAAGCAAAGTTTTCATGAGGAGCACTGCATTACTTTCTGTATCAGAGTCCAGCAGCAGTGGAAAAAGTGGCTGATGTTTTTGTTCCTTAAGTCTTCGGGTGGTTTGGGAAATGACACCTGGAGTTTTGAAGGTGCAGAAAAGAATCCTCACAGGGCTGTTGCTGCAAAACTATGCATTATAATCACCTTCCTCAATAGATTCTTGAGGCTATGTGGGGCATTAAAAAAAAAAAAAAAAAAAAAAAGAGCTTCTTGTCATGCAGTTTAGGGGAGAATGGAATGTGATTGCAAATTTTGTTGTGGAAGGGAATAGTTAAAAGTGTAGGTACTCAACCCTGTGTCTCTGCATTTAAGTAATGAAAACACTCATCTTTACTACTGAAGACTGGGTTCCAAAAGAACCAGAAAGATGTAGAGCAATTTGTAAAAAAATTTAGACTGCATCCTTGAGTAGAAGAGATTAGGGATGCATTGTAACTTAGGAGGGCCACAGCAATGATGGGAGGGCTGGAACCCCTCTGCTGTGAGACCAGTCTGAGAGAGTTGGGGTTGTTCAGTCTGGAGAAGAGAAGGCTCCAGGGAGACCTTCTTGTGGCCTTTCAGTACTTAAAGGGGGCCTGTCAGAAAGACGGGGACAGACTTTTGATCAGGGCCTGTTGCAACAGGACAAGGGGTGATGGTTTTCAACTAAGAGGGGAGATTTAGACTACAGAGAAGGAAGAAATTTTTTACACTGAGGCTGGTGAAACCCTGACCCAGGTTGCTCAGAGAGGTGGTCAATGCCCCATCCCTGGAAACATTCCTGGTGAGGTTGTCCAGGGCTCTGAGCAACCTGCTCTAGTTGCAGATGTCCCTGCTCCCTGCAGGGGATTTGGACTAGAAATCCCTTCCAACCTAAAACATTTTATTATTATAAAAAGGGTTAGGTGCAATTTCTACTTGCCCTTAGTTCTGATCAGATAGATGGTGCACCAAGAAGAACCTGTCATCACCACTCTGCTGGTACCAAACTGAGCAAGAAGACAAGCTATGTAATCACTTTTTTTTTTTGTTAAAAAGTGAACTCTCATCTCTTAATTACAGGAGTGTTTGCTGTTACTGAAGCCTAATGAAAAGTAGTTCATTGCACAAGGAATCTGTGCTGATGTGTCTTTTTGGAAGAATCAATCACTTTTGAATTTAGCCATCTGCAGGTTAGGGATTTAATGTAATCTGATATCCAGACTCCATCTACATCAACAAGAGAGAAAGAGGCACCTTCCAGCATAAAGCAAGTGGGAATGGATCACCTTTGGAAATTCCTCTCTCTCTCCAATGATTACAGAGGGATCCCTGGGGGATGATGTAGTTGAGTACCCAACTCTTAAGATGGTTTTATTATACAGAAAAGACAGTTGGTCTTGTTTTAGTCCCATTGGATCTCTGTCTCTGAACTGAAATGGTCAAGCCTATGCATCCTAAACTTACCAAGTCCAAGCTGCCTGTGAATCAAATGGCTGACACAGCCCATACAGAAAAGCTGAAGCTGATTTATATCTTCTTTGTCTCCCCAGATTGGGACTTTTCTTGTCCTGGGCTTCTCTATCACGGCCCTTTTCATATTGTTGGCACTCTGGGGAGATCAATGGAAAACTGTCCTCCTGTCATTCCAGGTAAGAGAGGCTGGGAGGTCTGTTTGAAAGAGCAACTTGTTTATAGAGTATATTGTGGCACTTGGTAGAAAATATTTAATAAAATAAGTGTTTTTCACAAGACTTTTCCTGGCAAGGTACATGGTTTTGAGTAAACTTTTTTGACTTAAAATTTCCTGTTGCAAGAAAGGAAGCCAAGACATGAGGCCAAGTTTCAATCTATCTGATGTAACATGTCTCAGTCTGGGAAATCACTTGTTGGTTTTCTGTGGGTTGCTATATTTTTTGTTCATTTTGGGGGGTTTGTTGTTTTTGGTTGGTGGTTGGTTTACTTTTTTTTATTTTTTCTTTGTTTGTTTGAGTGAGTGATGTATTTATTTATTTATTTATTTATTTTGAAAAACTGTTGTAGGCACTAATTTGCAGGTGCCTAGGGCAGGTAAATCAGACCTTAGGCTGGTAGGGAACTTCCTCCCTAATCGGCTCCTGTTAGTTCCTGTTAATTTAGCAACTTAAGCATTAGCAACATTTCAGTCTTCTGTGATGCAGAAGACCTTCATCCCAGGACAGCACCAAGTTTCTAGGAAGCAGGTGAGGAATGCTGATGTCAGGTGGGACAACATACTAGATGCAAGAGGTCAGAATGTGTGATCTGCTGGCCTCAGCTCTTACCAGATCTGAGTAGTGTGGCCAGCAGGTCAAGGGAGGTTCTCCTCCCCCTCTACTCTGCACTGGTGAGACCCCACCTCGAGTACTGTGT
>JAOEGS010012630.1:17095-39699 GCA_025447755.1 Corythornis vintsioides | reverse complement strand
ATGAGGTCCCCCCTCAGCCTCCTCTTCTCCAGGCTAAAGAGCCCCAGCTCTCTCAGCCTCTCCTCATAAGGGAGATTTGATTGCCTTTGTCTGGGGCACCCTTTGCCACAAATTGCTAACACTCTGTGTGAGGAACAGTTTCCAGGCACTGAATGAGAAAAATACAGAAACTTAGATGTTCAACTAATGAAGACCTTTCTGTAAGAGAAATTTCTACCTTTCCATCACTACCCATTTAGAATTCAGGCCTCTGAAACCCATAGAAATACTTTGCTGTTAGCAAAGGTATTTCAGTCGTAAGTTACTGTGTTTTGAGGGTCTGGCAGCCATAAATGCTACCATCTCCACTTTGCCCCTGAGGAAACTGAGGCACAGACAGGCATGACTTCTCTGAGATTACCCAACAGTATTTTAGCTTGATTTAAACTGGTGTCTTGAGCTTTAGCTTTCTTCACTATCCCCCTTCTGCACTGAGGGAGGCCATACTGATGCATTTATATTCTTCTGATCTGGTATGTGTCTGCTCATGTCATGAACAAACCTGCACACCAGGTAACCTGAACTTTTGCTCTCCAACAGCTATGATGGGGTTCCTTTCCTCATGCATGACAGCACCTTAAGAAGGACAACTAACATCAAGGAGGTCTACCCCAATGCCACTGCTCAAAATGCTGCATTATTCTCCTGGGATGCCCTACAGGAATTGAATGCTGGAATGTGGTTCCTTAAGGTAGGATTTATAAAGGACTGTCACCAACTGGATGTACAAAAGGAAAAAAAAAAAACGCTGGCTACCAGTTAATAGCATAAATTCTATGAAAGGAACTACTGGCTGAGACAAACCTCAATGAGGTCAGCAAAAATCCTTGTTTGGGTCTCCTTGCTTTGTCCTGTTAGCCTCTAGGCTTAGGAGACTGTAACATCTGGCTGGAGGCTGTTCTTATCATGGCAGCGATAGAACACATGGTCTGGGGATAGAAGACCTACTTTTTCAAGGTGCTGTTTATGGTAGTTACAGATAGCATGGTGGGACAGAGCAGCACAGCAGAGCTAGCTGTAAACTACAGTTTAGGTGTCAGAAGCAGTGTTGTCACAGCCTGAGTTAATTTCCCCCATTTCTTAGGTAAATGGCCTAAGCAAAATTAAAAATCCTCAGTTGCTGAGGGCTCATGTGAACTTTTTCTCTCCTAGAGATAGTTTTTTGAAGGCAGCTGACTCACAGAGGCAACTGCCTGATTGATTTCCTTTTCTATATCTGTTTCTTTCTAGGACAAACCATTTTCATGCATGGGCTCACTGTCAAGGGCAGATCAAAACCAGGCAATGAATCAGTCAGTTTACAAGCTAAGTAATTTCTTGCGCCTCGCAGACAGTCAGAACAAACTTGTGATATTTGATCTCTACCGCCCTCCAGAGAAACATCCTTACAGGAACTCGTGGATCAACAGAACCCTGGAAGTTATCCTCAACGAGTCAGGGATTAGACCCCATCTGGTAGGGTGGCCTCACTCCTCCATAACCTTTTTTCTTACTCTCCAAATTGGGACTTTTAGTTCATACCCTGTATGATTTCACCTGCATAAATTCCACCCCCTTACATTTCACTTATTTTAAGAAGTATAATTTGGAGTATATTCCCAATATTGGTTTCTTGGCAGGAACAAAGTGATGTAACCCTCCAGCAGCATGGGGAAATAAGACAGTATTTATATCAGATATCTTAGTCCCTAAATGTCATCCTTTCATCACTGGAATAGCTGGAAACCTACTCCCTGCCACCTGTGTTAATTTTATATATCACATAGTAACTCCTGCCTTAAATTAAAATACATGGAGCTGGAAAATCTTCATTGTATTTCTCCTTCTCTGGGCAAAGGATGAGCACTAAATTCACATGGATCAAGTTATGTACCCATCACTGTCTGCTGAGTTATGTTGCTCTGTGTCTGCTGAAGATTTCCTGTGCTGGGAGAATAGGAGAATGGAGTATTTTCTGTTGCCTTTCCCATAAATCAAAGCAACCATTTTAAACAGCACAACTTTTGTTGGGCTGGATGAAATGTACTCACTGATTTCAAGCTGATAAACAAGGAATGGTGAATATTTATTTCTTGGTGGAAGTGACTTTCAAGTTTTATCCTCGATCACTGAAAGAAACATGTCACTTGACAGACATGTCAAGATGTTATCTTCAAGCCCCTCAAGATGTTATCTTCGCTGGGTTGTGTGAAGGGCAGGGTATAATTAGTATGTCTGCTGTGAATTCACTGGTTCTTCTTGTTGCCTGCAGGTCCTATGGCTGGAGAACAACATGAGGTCCTTTGTTCAGTCTGTTGCTCCTGGTTTTCAGCAGACAATGGGCAATAAAGCCCCAGTTGAAGACCTAGTGATGGACAATATTGTCAAACTCAATCTGGCCTACACTGAAATGTCCAGTGAAGATATCCGGTAGGTTGCAGTTTCAGCCCCCAGTATAGTACGTGAACTGCATCTGGACTATGTTTGCCTCGTGTGTGTGGCAATGTCTCCCTCCAGTGTCCAGATCCAGGATCTATTGCATTTTGGGAAGAACTGAAGTCCTTTGGAAGTGAAGGGCTGTTTTTCACTCCTACTGTTGACCCTGTGTGTGGACAAGACTTTGCATACATAATTACACACCCCTTGTTCCCAAGTCCATATTTACTTGGCCAGGATCTGCGGATCTTCTGGTAGAACAACACAGCTGTCTCTGATTTCTTGTCTTATTTACGCCACCCTCAGTCTACCAACACTGAGTCATGGAGAATGAACAACTATTTAACCTTCCACACTACTTCAACTAACTTCCACTATTTAAGCTCTTCCACATGCATCAGTGTGAGTGCATAATGCTGTCGTGAAAGACCTCTGGTAGCTGGTGTTTTAGAGACTTCATTACTTGTCTCTTTTACTACCAGTGGTCTGTTGCTTGTGACACACTGGAAATGTCATTTCTTCAGTGGAGGGCTCCACGTTCATTGCAAGAATTTCCAAATTGAGGGGGAAAAAAAAAAAGAAGTCGGTCTTACCTCTGCAGCTTTCATTTTGTAAATAGGATTTTTTTTTCTCTTCTAGTGCATAAAACCATTGAAATACATTAGAAAAAAAAAAAACAACAAAACACAAAACCAATAACCAATGACAAAACAAAAACAAACACATATAAAAGAAAAAGGTTAATGCATTGGATGAGAGTAATGTTCATGTTTTCTCAATGATAATTTTCAGAGGGTGTAACATCCTCAGTAGATCTATTTGAGTAAACCCTGGGTAGATGCTAGAGAGGATTAAAACGCTGATAGGGATGATAGATTCCTTTACCATTATACAGAGTGTGAGCTTACTGCATAGTAAGTTACAATGGCTTATAAGTACTTGAAAAATGATGAATTGATGCAGCAAACATAACAAACATTAATAGCCAGCTTCTAGGTGCTTTTGACACTATTGGGAGATTACAAACTCATCATTACATTGATTTGGATGGCACAGGGGTGAGCACGATTTTAACTTCCAGCAGATCAGCTATTCTGTATTGACCAATTGTGAACAATTACTTTATTGGTTGGTTGGCTTTCATTTTCATTCCTTATCTAAGTCCTAAATCAAGCCTTTCCTACAAAAAATGGCTGTCCTTCCTTGTTTCAGCTCAAAGGAAGCACTAACCTTCTTGCTTAAAGATGACAATTGCCTTTTGGTCTTTTAAAGGAAATATGCTGAGGCAAACATCACCACTAACCTCTATGTGGTCAATGAGCCATGGCTTTTCTCCCTGGCGTGGTGCTCTGGGGCACACTCTGTGACCACAGATGCCGTCCACAAGCTGAAAAATCTCAGCCAGCCACTCTTCCTCATGGTAAGCAAAAATTGTCCCCCTCCCAGGAGCAGAAGTAGGGTGATATGGTTACTTTTGGACACCGTGGGCCTGTTCATGCATAGATGAAGAATGCTTTATATGAAAAGGATATGAGTTGAAAACTGTCTTGTAACATCTGAGCCACTCCAAGTATCACCATACTTTGCCTCTTTTCTCTTGGCTCACGTAGAAACACCCCGATTGTTAAGATTTTCAACTTAGGCCTTGAGATGAGGGAAAATAAATCATATTAAGTGTGGGGAGAAAGGAAGGGCCTTTGAGAATAGTTCATGGATGAAGCTTTGAAGCACCTTATTGATGTCAGAAGTTCATGATTTTCCAGGACTTCCCACTGCCCTTCACAAACTTGGTCTTCTTCTACAAGCCCAAGTGAAGCAACCATGGAAATAACCCTTTGTTGTTGGGAAGAATATTTTTTACTTAATTTGTCTATTCATAGAATTGTAGTATCATCTAGGTTGGAAAACAACTTAAAGATCATTGAGTCCTATTTGCTATTCTGCCTTGGACAACCTCTGGGACCACTTGGAGCACTGGTCCCACTAGAGTCCCTGCAACCTAAAGGTTACTACTTTGAATAACTGGCTTCACTCTCTTGAAACATATTTTACAATGCTCCCATCCAGAAAACTGCAGTGTTTCAGTCCATTTTGAGGGTGGGTGGAGGTCCAGGATAAAGATGAGTCTTCAGATGCTCTTGGTCTTAAAGCAGGAGACACCACAGGTCCTCTGTGGTGGACACAGAGGATACTTTTGCCAGAGAAAATGAGATGCCACCAGTTGATGTTAGTGTTGGAGGGAAACAGAGACAACTACAGGGTCTGCCTGTATAAACAATAAGTCCCTATTATATTCACTGTGATGTGGAATAATGTTCTTGGCCACACAACAAACTTGTGATGATTTGGTACCAACACTCACTGGTGAGTGGCTGCTTTGAGATGCCACTAAATGCTATAAACTTGTGTTGATCTTACTGCATATGCGAACCAGGCAGCTGAATGATCTTATCTGAGCAGCAAAAAAAAAAACCAACTTGAGAAACTTTTTTGTGTATCTTGGGGTTCTTGGTGGTGGACACATCCTCATCCTCTGTTGTTCTCTTCCAGACTCCACAGCAGTACAACATCATGTGGATCCTGACAGATCTGACCTCTGTGCTCCTCATCTCACTCATCTTTGCTTTGCACTGGTAACTACCAAGTTGATGATGGCCATCCTAAGCTGATCTTTTGTGGCAGGTGGCAGGAAGGAGGGATGATTTCAGGTGATCTGAAGGGTTGAAAATATTCTTGACAACATTATATTTCCCTTCAGGAACAAGAAAAAAAAAAACCCTGAAAGTCTCAAAAACCCTCTCTACTTCTGCTTGTTCTTATTTTCCCCTTCCATTTTGTCAGCTCAGGCATCAACTACCATCAGGATTCAGTGGAGACCTGATGGATCCAGTTATCAAAGCTGGTGGGCTGAGGAAAGGACTGTTTTTCCATTATTACTATTTAGACACTGTTGCATTGGACAGGCTTAGGAGGAAAACTCTCAGTGTTAATATTTGAGCACCCCATGGTTCTCCGCATATACCAGAGACCCTGAGGAAATCCATTCTCTCAGAATAAAATATCTGAGCTTTTGTCTCCACCTATGCTGTCAGAGATGTGGCCTCTGTTTAATAATTGGGAAACCTAGGGTTCAAGGGACAGCCTCACTCCACCAGCTTGGGTTAGGTTGTTCAGTCACAGCTGTAGGAAGAACTTGCCTATGCTTTTGTCTCAGTGATGCCTAAACAAAGCAGGAGGAGCTGGGTTCAGTTCTTCAGCAGACTGGCTGTGGATTGCTGGGAGGACCAGACCAGTGAGCCCAAGTGTTTTTTTCCCTTCAGGAGAGCTGGCAGTACAGCTATGCTGCAGGTGACAGCAAGGAGAAAGTTTGGGAAGCTGCTGGGTGAAGCAGTCTGGATTGCTTGTAACTGTGACTTGCTTTGGCACAGGAAAGGGTGGCAGCTCTAATTTTGCTCTGGGATGGTGAAGAAATGAATTAGTATCAGTGTGGCCAGGTGAAGAACTAGCAGCTGTAAGGCACATCTGCTGGGCATCCAGGCTTTTCCCTTCCTCCTATCCCTTCTCACCCTGCTCTGCTCTCCTCAGGGACTGCTTTAGCAACTTTCATCTTGCTTCCAAGGCTGCAGGTTGCAGGCTGGTTTGCAATCATCCCTGCAGTACATCACCACCACCATCAGTGCTGATATTTCTGCGGACTGTGCATTTCCCAGGGCCTCATGGATGCTTCTGATCTGACCTCTTCTGGGTTGGCATTGCAGCAAGGGCATGCCCAGCCCCACTGGGCCATCAGCAGTGACAGAGAGCCCTGTGGAATCTTACTTGTCAGGTTTATGAATGCACCAAAATCACATTTTAAAATTTCCTTGTCTGCTTAGGAACCAGTAGCTTCAAACATTCCTGGGGTTTTTGAGCTCTTAAAATATCTTAGAAAATGGGCCTGAGTTGCCTTCAAAATACCATTACACATCTGAAGTGTGGATGCTTAGGCATCAGTCATGCACTGGAATCCCTTCTCAGTCAGGACTTGGGAAAATCCTAAAATACCAGGGCACTTCCTGACCTGATAAAGTAAATAAAAATTGTCCAGGGTGGCAGGGAACAGGGAGAGGAAGCAATGTCCTGATTCAGGTGCTTTGTCCCCTGCAGGTGGCGAGAGAGGAGTTTCTCCTGCTGTGCCCATGACGGTGGCCAGATTCTGGAAAGCGGTACCTACAACAAGTTCAGGACAGGTGAGCAGGCTAAAGGGAGCCGGGGTCTGCTTCCTGCTCAGGGTCTTCTCTGTGGGGGCACTGGGGTCTTGAAGGATGGGTTGGTGATGGGTGCCCATGCTGTGGTGAAGGATCTATGCATCCTGGGTTCTCTCAGTTTCAGGTGCAGGTGGCAGTGATTTCTCCCTGTTCAGCATTGGTGAGGCCACATCTAGGCACTGGGTCCAGTTCAGGCTTCCCAACCAAGTGCATTGTGGCAAATAGGAACAAGCATGGTGGAGCCACTAAGCTGGAGGACAGAGCATTTTACATTTGAATTTGCACAGTGGGAGAGAAGGTCAAGGGGCACCTAATCACTATCTGCAATCATCTGATAAGAGGGTGTATGGAAGACAGAGACAGTGCAGTGTCTCTGTGCAGTGACTGTCGTGTGCAGTGGCCACAGCACAAGCTGCAAACTTGGAAATTTGACTAGCCATAAAGAGAAAAAAAAAATCTTCCCCATGAGAGTGATCAGATACCAGAGCAGGGGCCCAGTCAGATGGGGAATATTCACCCTCAGAGATGTTCAAAGCCCTGAGCAGCCCAATCTAATTGTTCTTGCTTCAAGCAGAGGTTGGGGCAGAGACATCCAGACATCCCGTCCAACATGCATTACTCAGTGATACTGTGAAAAGAGATCCCAGATGTGCTGAGTGCTCTTGGGTCTGCAATCCAGGGTAGGATTGGCTGGGAATCCTCCCATACACCAAGTTTGTGCTTCCATGGAGCTATCATCTAGACAAAATGACCCAACCTATGCTGCAGGCATTTTCAGCCAGGTTCTGTTTGCTTACCACAGATGGCAAAACAACTGCAGATGTTTCAGTATCTCATCTGTGTGTCCCCTTTTCCAGAGCTCAGTGACATGCCTGCCATCATGGCCTGACAAGGGCAGGGAGAGGACATGGACCTGCCATCTTGATGAGGACTGGGGAGCAGCCCCTCCCCTGCTGCCCCTTCCTGCAATGCAAACACCAGCCTGCCAAGAGGGCCAGCTGAGGGGCTTCGGATCCGTCTGGTGAGGAGAAGGCATTTGCCCCTGTGAACCCACTGGAGATGAGCACCCAGCTTCCTCTCTCCTACGGCTTTTCTCGCAGTCCCATGCCTGGCAAGGATCCCTGGGGTGTAGGGGAGCAGAGATGGAGCTGCAGACGTGAAGAAGCTGTGCACCATGACGAGATGAAGCAGACACATGGAAGTTGCCATTTATCTCTGAGACCACTGGCATCCCACAGGACAACTACCCTGGAATCCCTCTGGCTGTGTGTAAGCCCTTGGTTTGCACAGCTGTTTTTTACATATGCTGCAACATCTAAACATCTTCCAGTCCTCCTCATTCTCCTTTTTCCTATCAGACCAGCCTCTTCTCCACACCCTCCCTCTTCATAGGTGTCCTCCATCCCAGAGCATGGTAGCCCCATGACGATGGTCAAATGCTGCTGGCGGGATCACTAGGGTCCATATAACACAGGCAGGGGGAACATGGGTTTTCCATTTCCCTACTCATTCCCTTATACACTAGCAGAAAAGTGTCCTTCCCTTGGATGTGGTCAATGACATATCTTCTGCTGAAGGACTTTTTGGTGCCATGGCTATTGTAGTTTCTGGGACCATAAGCAGAAGCACACCACTTTTCTTCAGAAGGATCGAGCTACATGTCAATTGGTCCCACCAAGTGTCCTGTTTGTTGTTCCCTTGGGAAGATCTCTATACCTGCTCTGCACCCTGGGATTTATTACTACTTTCATTTCTCCCAGTGGCTATGGGGACACAGAGAGGAGGAGGCCTATATCCTGCTCTGCAAGGGAGACGTGAGCATCTCCCAGGTTTAAGCCATAAATTTCTACTTGAACAGATAATAAGAACATTCTTTTTTTTGTTTTGGTTGTTTTTTTGGTTTTTTTTTGTAAATTTCAAGTGCTGTTTTAAATACATTTTAGCTCTCCTATCCTGTTTTGTTCTTATTTCAGAAAGGGGAAGGAAATAGTCTGTACTTGAATCAGGCTATGGACATTTTCTCATACAGAAGCCTCACGTACCTCAGTGTTTTTGCTAAATAAATATGTCACAAGTGAATTGTGAAAGGGACCATGAGGTTTCAGTGTTAGCTATGCTGAGAAGCACCCTAACATTTCCAAATTGAAATTTTGGAGTATTTTAAAGGCTTGAAATGCAAGAAGGCAGCAGTCTCCTTTTCAAAGGGGTTAATGTGTTCATGGTTTGGTGTAGAGCTGCTCCATATCTATGAAGCATGGGGATAGGATGTTACTGGCAGTGTTAAAACCCCTCGTCATGCCCGACTTCCATAGCTGGTTGATAATTTTTTTGTGGGTACCACTCATGTGAAGGTAAGTGAGCAGCAGAAATAGGAAGTGGAGAGTGCATGGGTTGAGTGGTGATGTGCACCAAGGGGTCCTTGTCTGTCCAGTTGAGGACTTGGCTGTAGTTCCCCAACAGCTGATTTTAATAGGTATAAGGAAAAGCCACCTCAAAGGCACATTCATCCATGTATCTAGCTGTTGTTTGCCCATTATTCAGTGGTAGATCCCTATATTTACCTTCCTCATCCTCAGCAGCCTTGTCCAGGCTGCCTGTCCAGAGCCTGACCAATTAGACCTGTAGATTCCTGCAATAACTTACACCTTTGTTACATCTCAACTACTATTTTTTGTTGCTTCACAGCTATTAGGTTCTGGCAACACAGTTAAGCACATGGCTGGTAGTCTGAAGCCCATACACAAACTTTTCACCCAGTATTTCCTACATCCAGTGATTCAGATCAAAACTGGCCTCTGTGGAAAAAACAGTCCTTATCTTAGAGGATAAGCAATGGAGACTCCTCAAGCTCCACTGTTATTTATACAAAAAAAAGAAAATATTTCACTTTATTTCCACTCCAGGCACAGATTATTTGCTCCCCATGGCTGGATACTGTCACCAGGCACGTTCTGCAAGGAAAGGTCTTGTCCCTAATGAGGACTTGGGAACCCTGAACCCACCCTTCCCCATGCAGCCACTACCACAACCACGCAGTGTAGAACAGCCTCCCATAAGCCACTTGATGTTTTTTAATTAGAGTATTTTGCTTGGACATTTTTTTTTTATATTACATTGCTTGGTATGAATACAAATATGCCAGCAGACACTAATACATATGACACACAGGCACACGCACACAGAGTCCTGGCACCAGCCCCCCCAAACTGGTGGGGTGCATGGGAGGCCAACAGAGCTGTAAGTGGAAGAACGAGGGTGGTGGTGAGAGAAAGCTGGCCCAGGATCCACTGAGAAACATTGCTGTGCTGCATTGCCTACTGAGTGTGCTGTGGGAGGCAGGAATGGCTGGAGACTCACAGAAAGCAGTGGTGGTGACAGGGATGACAGACACATGTCTAAGGACAGCTGGGATCCCTGGGACAGCTGGGTCATGGCAGCTGGGGAGGGGAGAGAAGCATCGGAAATACGTGGCTCCAAATGTAGCCTTGGCTGGTATAACCATGCTCCCATCACCAGAGTGCCTTGGGTAGGAGGATGATGGAGAAGGGGATCTTCCAGCAGCCCTGTCTGGCTGGTGGATGTTTCTGTGCAGCATCTCATTTGGTGTGGGGGAGCAACTGGTCCAAAGTTGCTGTATCCCAGTTGGATGTCATGGTCCTTGAGGTCCAGTAGGCAGTGCTGCTGACTCTGCCTTGTATTCCACAGTCTTGAAGGACTGAAACCAGCTGAGCTTAAGAGAGCAGCACACAACACCCTACAATATAGAGTTTCATGAGAGCAGCCAAACAGTCCAATGCATGGGACAAAGAGAGGTCTCCTGCATCTACCAAGATCTACTCAGTGTTAGTGATGCCAGCACCACATTTTAGTGGACAACCGTCATCTCTCCTGATGTTCCACACCCAGGTGCATGCTCCTTAGGAGCCTAGATTTTTGGAAAGGCACCCCAGGCTCCTTCCCCTGCTTCCCCCCAGGCACAACACAGCTTCAGCCTCTTCTCTTGCTGGCAGGTCCCATGTCTGCTCCAAAGCAGGCTGGTCCACATTGCGTGGCACTGGGTGGACATGGACAAGGGACAACCAGCCAGAAGACTAGTATGGCCAACCAAAGATGGAGAAAAGCCCACCAAGATCAAGGGACTGACCTTTCTATGAGTTGTTCAGGTCTGTCTGGGACTCATAAAGAGCCATTTTACACAGCAACACACACACAAACACAATAAAATCATTAGCAGTTTCCAACCCTGATGGCCAAATCCACGTTTGAATTACAGCTCAGCACAGGTGTGACGTCAGTCTTCCAAGCATGGGGACTTCAAAACCCCAACATCCATATTGAAGCTTGCAGTAAAGATCTTCCCAGGGTTAATTCATGTGGGCACAGGGGGAAAAAGGAAATAATTTGTCTTCCAAGCTTCACTACCAGCTGAACCTGTAAGTTGGGAAAGATGTACCTTGCTCAGCTTCTGGCAATCACAGCTCTGGGGGAATCTCTGTGCGAGGGATTGCCCTGCAGGTCACCCTCAGAACCAAGTCATCATCCAGATACTGTCATGAAATGCAGATTTTTTTTTTTCCTTTTTAATATTTTAAAAAATAAATAGAAGAAGAAACAAACTTTAAAATTTGTTCTTTAAATATTTCCAGCATTGCACAGACTGCACTTTAATACTCTAGCCTGTTCGATCAGTAGTTTGTTTATTCTGATTCCTAGTTAAAGTGTGCTCCTCCCAGCCTTTTTTCTTCTTTCTGTCCTTCTTAAAGAACACAATGGATTCCTTAGTAATGTTACAAAACAAGCCTTGTGGTGTTCACTGGACATCTTTCCAACATGGGTCGGGACTCTATTCCTCTTCAAACCTGAAATGCCCATAATAACCTGCCAGAAAAGTTGTTAGCATCACAATAGTTCTCTCTTACTTAAGAAAACAAAACAAAACAAACCAGAGCAAGCCACACACACACACACAAAAAAAAAACCAAACAAAAACCACACACACACAAATGCTCTTCCAAGAGCCTTTGTGATGCCAACCATTTGGGTTCAGGCAAACCTCCTGCTGGAGTGTCTTTGCTCAGTCACTGTCTGAGAGTGGTGGTGTCCCCTGGAAATCTTGAAGGTGTAAGATGGTGTCCAGGTGCAGGGTGGGGAAGGAGAACAGGAGATATCAGAGATAGTCATCTTCGCTGGAAGGGGAGGTGGGGTTTGAGCCCTCAAGGTCAGAGTCCAGCGAACTCCCTGATGGTGTTCGGCTCATCTTCCACATCTGGGAGGCAAAGGTTCTTCCCCAGCTGCACGGGTATCCCACAGTCCTCAGCTGGTGAATTAAGCTCATGACCACCTGCCAGTGGCTTCTTGCAGTTCACTTGCTACCCTTTGCACTCCTCTGTTTGCTCATGGCTGTTAGCATCTGGCTGATGTATGAGGTCAAAAGATCATCCATCTTGTACCCCTGAGGAGAAAAAAGAAGATGTAACCTGTCCTTAAAGCAGAGTTTACAGTTTCTGGCTCATACATCCTGAACACACTGGCTACTAGTTGTTGACTTTCAAGGTTTCAGGTACATTTTGACCTGTTCCACCATTCTCCTTGGGTGAAATGACAGCTCCATAAGGAACACAGTCCAAGCATAATTTGCAATGTTGAGATTAATTCCCTATCTTGGGATGTTTTTGAGGCTAAGGACATAGGGAGCTTTGGGTGGAACTTGTCTTCTCAAATATTCAACAAAATACCAAATGCTTCAGATTAATAGCAATCCAGCAGGAATTTTTGTCCTTCATGCTTTCAATTGAAAATAATCTTGAAGGAGGTTTCTTGCTGTGACTGTTACTAGGGACAAACTGGGCAAAGAATCTTGGTAAAAGGGCTCAAGAGCATACCCCTGAGCCTTCATCAGCTTTATTTGGCTTTTCAGTCCTGTGATAGGGAGAAGTGCTCCTGAGATGACAACATCCTAAGCCCCTCAGGCTTGCTTGTATATTGGATGACAGACCAATGAGAGCTATAATTGACTGAGCACAGCCATGGGAAATCCAGAATCAAAAACCACATTGTGGGCTTTTCTAAGAGAAGACCACTTTCAGCCCAGAGAATCCCTGAGACACAATTTGCTGGAAGAATTTAATTTTGCCTGCCAAAGTCAGGACTTCATCTAACTGTACCCAACAATCTGTAATGGGTCTTACCAGGGAGGTCTCGCAGAGCAGCTTGCTTCCTCTCACCAGGTTGCCTATGGTTATATGGAAGTACGTGTTGCCACTGCTCCAGTTGGAGATCTTGGTGAAGGGGTGAGTGATGAGAATATCCTGGTGGGAACACAAGACTGACACTCAACACACAAGTCTCAATTTTCACAAAGGGCTGTGGGGACCTCTCGTTCTCATTCTCATTAATCAAAGGACATCAAGTATGTCTGCTGTTATAAGACTGCACTATGGCCTCATGAGAATGGCAGTGAGATGCAAGACTGGATCCTCCAGCACCTGAGGAATATTAGAGTGGAACCATCCCACTGGTGGAACTAGTAGGAGCTCATTTACTCCAGCTCATGTCCTAATGTCCATGAAAGGACTAAGGAAGGACTGTGTGTATCTTCCAGTTACAGGGCACTAACAGGTGATTCCAATCCATCTCCTGTTGAAAACATCTGGGCTGGCTCTGTGAAACAGTGAATTTCTGCCTCCAGAAACTTCTCTGCCTATTGGAACTAGATGATCTTTAAAGTCCCTTCCAACCCAAACTATTCTATTATCCAGACTTTCTAATTAGGCTTATTGAGAACTCCCTAAGTTCTGAGTAACATGTTATTTGGGGTGACATCTGTGAGGGTTTGGGGAGTCTGCTCAGAGCAATTGGTGAAATCCTCTGTTTTGCTTACCTTGGTTTTGGGATCGATGAGGCTGACTCCATGCTTATTGATGGCAATTAGAAGGATTTCTGGATAATTTGGCTCTGTAGTTTGCTGTTGGAAATGAGATTAACTGGTTAGGGGATGTGTCATACAAAATCAGACCCTGTCCTATTTTCTCTCTCCCTGTCTTCTGCTAGAATTTGATGGGCCATTAACTGCTATCCAGTTTAATCCTTTAAAGATAAACACAGAGCTTGCTTATGCAAGTCAGGGCTGTCTAGTTCAGATCTCCTAAATTAATGATAACCAGTGGGTGAGCTGCTGACAGCATGAAGTTCCTTGCTCCCCTTGGTGGCCTCTCAAACCTGAAGCTATCTTACCATTGGCAAGGAAGAAGTGGGACAGGCTGGCAAACCCCAGGCATCTTCTCTCCCCTTTCAGTCTCTTTGGTGTTCTCCTCATGCCTGCTGTGGTGGAAGACTACCCTGCACTGTACCCTTCTGATTTTTACATTGTTTTATTCTTTTTGCTAAACCTTTCTCTTGGCCCTGTGCCACTGGATTTCCAATTTGTTTGATGGATTAGATGATAGAGCACAGGGGTGGAGGCTCGGGTCATGGCCCTGACACAGATTTCTTGTCTATCAAGTCACCTTTGGTAGAAAAATCACAGGATATATTCAGATCTCTTACACCATCTAAGATGGACATAACAGAAAATGAGGTGCCCAAGTTCAAGGAACCAACGAGTAACCTCAGCAACTTGTTTCTAGCCCAGCCTCACTTTGTGGTCATTGAGAAGAAGGAGTTGCAATAAGGTGCCCAGAGGACAGACTTTGTGAATGTCTTTGATGGGAATCTGGTGCTGCAGTGGGTGATCTGGATTTGATTCATGATCAAAGACCAACCTTGGGTAAACCACATGTTCCCTTTTGCCTTGGTGAAACAGAAACTGGTTCTTGGCTCTTCAGAAGCATGGGTCTGAGTATAGACCCAATGACTGAGATATGCTGAAGCTCTACAATGTCTCTGTCTGTGTAAAGTGTCGGGACAGAAATAAATAATTGTATAAGCTCTTTACTGATGGAGACTCTCAGACTGTTTCATCAGGATTGTCCTATTCTTGTCCTGACACTGGGACATCCCTGCATACCTGGAACCCTTCCTGATACAGGACTCCTGAACTTGGATTAAAGCTGCCAGGGAACCCCCAAGCAGGGCAAGTACCTTCACTTCAAAGAATGCTGATCCAAATGTAGGCCACTTGAAAACAATCTTTAGGAAGGCAAGCTTGGCTTCTTCTCTGGTTTTGCCCGCGTGTTTATTGTAGTATGCCACGATGGACTGCAACAGAGAATACAACAGAGCTGAGGGTTCATACTACCTAGCACTGGGGATGTTTGCAGGGAAGGAGCATCAGTCACACAAAGATGATCAGTTCTAGTCTCTCCTCCAATGAAAATTTTACAAAAGTGTTGGCTGGTCAATGGAGCAGGGCCTGGAACCAAGGCAGGCCCTTCTTTCTTTAGGTGAGCTGTGCCAGTGACCTCAATAAAGGGATTATAAATTTTGATCCTCTGATTTACGTGGCACGGAAGATGTAAAATCTTAAATGTAGAGAAGCTGATAGCTTGCTGTTTTGGCACATGTCTGTGTTCCAGTTCCAGAAAACAGAAAGGACTTACAACACTATTTCTGTGCAGTGAGACATCTATGTTATAGATTCATAGGATAGTTTGTGTTGGAATGTACCTTAAAGATAGTAAATTTCCAACCCCCTTCCATGGGGAGGGACACCTCCCACCAGGCTAGGTTGCTCAGAGCCTCATCCAACCTGATCTTGAACTCATCCAGTGATGGAGCATCCACAACTTCCCTGGGCAACCTGTTCCAGTGTCTCACAGATTTCAGAGTGAAGTACTTCTTCCTAGTTTCTAATCTGAATCTATCCTCTTCCAGTATGAAGCCATTTTATAGCTCTAGACCAGTCTGTATCTGTGCCAGAGCTCTCCCTGTGTAAAGCAGGGAGAATTACTCCTCTAATCAGCAGTCTGCCTTAAACAACAGACCTTTACATGAGATGTCTCCCAGCATGTGTCTGTATGGTGCTGCATCCATCACTACAGCTACAACCACATGCAGCACAAAAACAACACACTGTGAGACGTGTGTATGAACACACACATGCAATTCCTCCCATTGGTCAAGGTGAGGCTGCACCTCTGAAAAGTCTCAAGAGGGACTATGGGTCACTCATTCTGGCAGCCCCACTTTACCATTGAATGTTAACCCAGAGAGATGAGGCTTCTCCCAGCCAAACCTGACATGTGACTCAAGCTGCAGTTTTACCCTTTTCCAGTCATCTGGAGAGAGCTGCCGGACGAGGTCCTGAGGCACCAGCTCCTTCAGGAGCTTGGGGATGCTGGGGAAATAGGACTTGTCATCCTCAAACTTCACCCGGTAGATGAGAGCTGCCAGCTGCAGAACCTCTTCTCGTGTGCACTTGTGGTAGCCACGCAGGTACTTTGGTAACTCCTGCATGAAGGAAAGTACGATTCAGAGATAGAGGGGTTGAACATGGACCTTCACCCTTGAAAGTTAAATGGAGTTTGTGGAGGTATCCAGTCCCTAGTTAAGAGGCTGTGCCCTAGGAACACTGGTAGCAGTTATGTTGAGTGTGGTGGAGAGACAGCTGCTCTACTGAGACCACATTAGATGTTTCAAGATACTCTCTGGTATAAAATAGTCTCCTGTTACATGGAAAAGGTTGGTTCCTACATTAGCTGTCAGGACTGTGAACCTACATTCTTGTTCACCCTCCCTCATCCCAGGAAATCCACTCCTAGTAATGGCCACTTGGAACTGAATGGGTTTTCTGGTTTGTTGTTTTTTTTAATTATTTTTCAATTTAAAAAATCTGTTCCCTCACTAACAAAAGCATCTGAAAATGTGCCGAGTGACTAACTCAAGCATTAAGGGATACAGTCACATTCGGATAACCACTTTACCCAGACAAGAACCCAAGGATTTTATGTACGTGTGAGAGAGCACTTCGGGATATAGGACATGAAGTTGCCTCTCCCAGCACAGAAAAAACAAGAAGAACTATAATTTATTACCTAACTGCTGTGATTATCACAGCTTATCACCATGAATGCAGGTGGCTGAAAACCCCTCAGAATTCTTCTGAATTCAGCCTCTCTGCTGAGGCTGCCAGCATGACATGGCCTCTCCTGTTTCTTGCTGCCAACCCAAGGGCAGCTGGCCCAAATCCCAGCTGACCTAGTTACCTTTAGAGCACGTGAAGGCTGTTCCTTGCCTTGCAACTCAATAGTGCTCTTTGTAGTGTTCTATTTAAGGCAAGAGTTCTTCCTTTTTAATGAAGACTTCACTCATCTGCAGATGGACAAAGTCTTTGTAACCCGTTCCTAATTCTTCCCAAGTCTTCCTGCTATTGCAGGCCCCTGGAGTACCTGGTAATAGTGGAAGATGGAGTCTGCCATTGAGTCCTTTCCAGGAGTTGTGTTGGTCCACAGCTTTTTCATGAAGAACACTTGGTAGGTGAGAGAAGGCACTATACCTGTGCAAGGGAAGCAGGGAGTAGATATCAAGTTGTGCAACAGAAGGTTGAGGTTGGACATTATAAAAATGTCTTTACTGAAAGGGTTGTTTAAAAGCCCTGAAACAGTCTGCCCAGGGAAGCAGGAGAGTCACTATCCCTGGAGGGATTTAGATGATGTATAGATGTGGTGCTTAGTGACATGGTTTAGCATTGGACTTGTTAGTGTTGGGCTAACAGTTGTACTTGATGACCTTAAAGGTCTTTTCCATCATAAACAATTCTATGATGCTATGTAAGAGCAATGCTGTGAATACAGATGGCAATTGCTGTCACTGCAAGCCAGTAGTGCCCATGTGCCACTACAACCTGCTGGGACAGGGACACTTGCAAGGATACAGACAATAGCACATCTTTCCCTTGTAAAGCTTTAAGAAAGTGGAAAGTGTGTCTGGATTCATTTGCTTGACTGGACTTCAATGATAGGCTTACAGAAAGGATGGAGAGGGGCTGTTTCCAAGGGCCTGTAGTGAAATGATGAAGGGTAATGGGTTTAAATAAGAGTAGATTTAGACTGGATATCAGGAAGAAGTACTTTACCTTGAGGGTGATAGAACAGTGGAATAGGCTTCCCAGGGAGGTGGTTGAGACCCCATCCCTGGAGATATTCAAGGTGAGGTTGGACAAGGCTCTGAGCAGCCTGGTCTAGTTGAGGGTGTCCCTGCTCACTGCAAGGGGGCTGAACTAGATGACCTTTGGAGGTGCCTTCCAGCCCTAAACTTTCTATGATTCTATGATAGTGCTCATTCCTTATGCAGGACAGAGGAATTGCATCCTGGAGGCACCTGTGTCTTGCAGTCACTGTTATAGTGACTGCAAAGCTGCAGCCAGATCCACTGAGGATGTGGGCAGAGAGGAGAGATGAATCCCACCACTGGAATCTTCCCACAGGCAGGCTCTGGAGAGATGCCCACCAGCAACAGCTCCTCATGAAGGGCAGTTCTAGCCCTGGAGCAGAGGTCTTGCTGCTCCAGACAGATCACTTCCTAGGTGATGTCCCCAGGACTGGCAGACAGCACACCAACAATAGAGTGGCCCAACAGACATGGCAGACTGTGGGGACAATCTCATCTGAAAGGACTGGAGGATTCTAGGAGGTCTCTGGGTGACACATAATGCAGAAAAGTTACTGTTACCATCTTTTGCTGGTCTTGCTTTCTTTATCCAGTCTGTCAGGTGTCTCACAAAGTCAAAGAAGAAATCTCCCTCGGGGACACTGATCACCTGGGTGACACAGAACATGGTTACAAAAGCTCAGCAAGGGGAAGAGGCCACAGGCAAGGATGGCCATTGACCCATCTCCTGTAGTTGTTGCTCATTGCTTTGTCCCAGTTACACTGATGTGTTACAAACTGCTGATGTGAAAAAGCCACTGCTAGCACCTTGCTGCAGGCTTTGCCTCTAATTTAAGCCATTACTCCTTATTGAAGTGTCCTGTTTCACCAGAACAATTCATTTTCTTCCCTCCATGATGACTATCTCTATAGAGTTCTCTCAGTTGCCTGAAGCAGCAATAAGCTGCATGTTTTTCTTAGTCCTTTCTTGTAAGCCTGACACAGCAACAGGCTTGGAGAGCTTTGCCTGTCTGTTCTTTATGCCCTTTGGGATGATTGCTGTAAACCAGGGCTGTAGGACTGCAAATCTCACCTGTGGCAGGTTGTGTTTGACTTAGAAACACCACACATGCTTGCAGAGAAAATCATCTCACCTGTGAGGGTGCAGATAGCACTGGCTCCATCAGAGTGTACCCACTGGCAGGTGGGGCACTCTGAGTGTCTCAGGGCTACCCCGGACTCTGAAAGAGTCACTCACCTTGTCAGAGATTTTGACGAAGAGGCTGAAGCCTTCAGAGGACTTTAGGAGCAGCCTGTTGGAGATGTTCTGGCAGAAGTCCTTGGCTTTTGTGCTGGACTCCACCTCAAATGCCTACAAAGAAAAGAAGATCCTCACCACTGCTATCTCGAGGTTAATTTACACTTTATGCTGTCTTAGTCTCAGATATGCAAAGGGTGCCCATCACCAAAGAAATCAGTGACGTTGTGGATTGTGGCTCTGGACTTGGGAATGGAAATTTGCAGAAGCTCAGCCGTGCTGCTGCTGCACTGCTGCTTTGTGATATTCTATCTGTATTCTGTGCTGAATTATCCAGAGCTCCCCAGGCAACAGAAGAGATTTTTCTGTCCTAACAGTTAGGTCTCAGAGCTATTTGTCTAGGGAGGGTAGAGAGAGATAACTCCACACTGATTTGTCTCAACTGTCTCTCCACTGATGAAGATGAGGTCAGATGCTTTGCTTAGATCAATGCCTGACTTCTAGATAGCTGAAGAGAAGGGAGGTGACTCCTTTACAGGTGGATGGCATATCTAAAGGACTGTCCCACTTACTTGCAGGTCCCAGTACTAGTTTTGCCTTTTCACTGTGTTAGCCTGAACGACCAAACCACCAGAACCTATCTTCCACATCCCATGAGAGACCAGCCCAGAACTCAGCACTACTGATGTTCAGCAGCTCTTCAGTGCAGATGCATGTTGTACTGGAATGATGCTACTCTGCCAGTCCACCTGGTTGACTGCCATGGCCAAAAGGATAACAGCAAACCCATCCAAGTGCAGAAGTCCCCACTGCCTCTTCCTACTGACTGTCATATTGTCATGCTTATTGCTGGCCACATAGAAAAGAATACTCAAAGTGATGAGAAATACCAGCAGTTCTCTCTACTCTCCATTAGAGATCATTAAGGGCACATACAGCTACAGGAGAGGAAATATCATTTTCCTCCCATGGGTGTGCACTGCATTATGAATAAGCACACTTGGAAATGCAAGAATTTAGTTGTGCCCAAGAGAAGAACCATAGAATCATAGAATGTTAGGGATTGGAAGGGACCTAGAAGATCATCTAGTCCAACCCCCATGCCAGAGCAGGATCACCTAGAACAAGTCACCCAGGAACACATCCAGGTGGGTCTTTAGTGTCTGCAGAGAAGGAGACTCCACAACCTCCCTGGGCAACCCGTTCCAGAGCTCTGTCACCCTCACTGAGAAAAAGTTTTTCCTTGTGTTGACCCTAAACCTCCTCTGCTCCAACTTACTCCCATGGTCTCTTGTCCTGTCACTGGATGACATTGAGAAGAGTCTGGCTCCATCCTCCCTACACTTACCTTTAACATATTTATAGACATTGATGAAGTCACCCAAAGGCCAAATCATTACATCCTATCTCATGCTAGTGGGAGATGCCAGCCTCACAGGAAGACTGATCAGCAGCATGATACAGTGGTATCTGCAAGGACATGTATATCTGCTCTGGCATCAATATAACTAGCTGCCTCATTAACATGTGAGTTGCTTAATGAGAGGTTCTTGAGTGCAGGTGTCATAAATTCTGTGTCATCTCAGAAGGAATACTTTAATTGCCTACTGGCCAGTGCTACTAGAGGCAGCTCCCAGTACTCTCAGACCCTAGGGAGATCCATCAGGGTACCCAGCTGGGTACAGTTGAGTGGACAGTCTGTCTAGGATGTAAATTATTGATCACCAAGGCTTGTGAACCACTGAGAGAATAGATGGAGATTAATCCACCCAAACTCCCTCTTGCTGGAATCATACTATAAAGCCTCCAGTGAATGTCAGTGAATATCAGAAAATCACTCATGTCTTGAAAAAGGAGAATGCAGTAAATCAACACCCTGTGCTGGTCAGGGTAGATACGGAAGGATAGGTTTTCCTTACACTGCTCTGGTCCAGTCTTCTGGAAAAGCTGTGTTTCTCTGAATCAGAACCAATATTAGACTCTTTGGGGATTTTAGTAAGAAAATTGACAGCGATCCTGGCAGAAAATAATTTCCTTCTCCCACGTTTACCTCATCGGTGTCATCAGGGAAGTAAACCTTGTGGAAAATTTGGGTGGTTTTGTGTTGAATGGCTTCCACTTCTACCAGATGGGGTGGGTACTTCCTGGATCCATTCCTGCAAAACAGGAGGTGGCAAGTGCCACAGCATCAAAGCAAGAAACCTTTTTTTAAAGCTTCCATTTAAATATATAGTTTCCTTTCCTTTCCTTTTCTTTCTTTCTTTTTTTTTTTTTTTTGTGAGTAACTTCATAACTTCAGCTACTTTCTTAATATTAGAGATTTTTTTCCCTCCTAATGAGAAGAAAGAAAAATTGTAATGGGAAATGTGTCTTTGCTTAGGTTATGGTTGACTTAAGTGGACCTGGACAAAGTAAATTTCATTAATCTCAATTTTCCCACATACAGTTTATCAGCAACATCCCCAATATCCAATGTCTCTTTCACTCATCTTGGTCAAACACAGAGAGAGCCTGTGAGTTTTCAATGTCTCCCTGGTCACCAAAATACCTCCTATTCATGTTTTCTCACACTGTGGCACAGTCAGGTCTAGGATGTATATTTGTGCTGTACCTCAGGGCTTTCTGGAGTCTCTGTATGCAGTCTGCTGCCAATGGGTGATGTTTCCGGGACTGCAGGAACCTCTGGACATGGGGCAGGAGGATGTTACTTGGTGGGAAAAGGCCTGTACACAACCACAACAGCTCCCAGCCTTTCTCTTCACTGTACCTATGAGAGACCCAGGAGGAAAAAAAAACAACTCGTAGCATGGACACTTCAGATCTGCTTTCTTCAACACAGGCAAGTGCATTTGGGCCAAGGGAAATGAGCAAGTCTTACTTGATGTGGTTATCTGTGAGCTGCTTGAGGGTCTGGCAGTAGATTTCATCCTTCAGGGGTTCGGCTTTCAAGGCACCTTCAAATATTTGGTCTGTCAGCTCATTAACTGAGCGGGTCCTTTTGGATGGGTAGTCACCCATATACTTCAGCACTGGTGGGAGGTAGGAGTCAAGGATCAGCTAAACAGGACGTTTGAGGAAGCCCTTCTGTTGATGCTGTGATTAAAGACATCCTACACATGCCTACAGAAGTGGCTGCAATTTGATGAATGGGGCAAAGTGTATGGCAAAGGCTTTAAATTATTTTAGGATATGTCCAGAAAGCTCTCTCCCTTTATCATGCACCATCTCAGGTTGAAAGAATTGTTTTGAGGTCAGGGTATGCAGATACAAGAAAGCTGTGTGTGATCATAGAATCACAGAATGGTAGAGGTTCAAAGGGACTTCTGGTGATCAACACCCCTGCCAGAGCAGGATCACTGAGGACATGTCACACAGGAACAGATCCAGGTGGGTTTTGAAAGCCTCTAGAGGAGACTCCACAACCTCTCTGGGCAGTCTGTTCCAGGGCTCCATCACTCATTGCCCCTCGTTCTGTCACAGGACACCACTGAAAAGAGACTGTCCTCTTCATATATATCATGTGTTATCTGATCACACATAAAGGTACCACTGTAACAGACCATATTTTTATCTGAAAGGTCATCAAATGATGACATTCACCATCATTATATATTTCAACT
>JAOEGS010012630.1:3216-16995 GCA_025447755.1 Corythornis vintsioides | reverse complement strand
CACACAGGAACAGATCCAGGTGGGTTTTGAAAGTCTCTAGAGGAGACTCCACAACCTCTCTGGGCAGCCTGTTCCAGGGCTCCATCACTCATTGCCCCTCGTTCTGTCACGGGACACCACTGAAAAGAGACTGTCCTCTTCATATATATCATGTGTTATCTGATCACACATAAAAGTACCACTGTAACAGACCATATTTTTATCTGAAAGGTCATCAAATGATGACATTCACCATCATTATATATTTCAACTATTCTGCTTAAAAGCAGGCTACAGTTTTCTTCATTAACATGCACAACACAGCAAGAGGAAAATGATAAAATTGCAAATGTTCTTTTTTTTTTTTTTGACAGTTATTTTAATTTCTCCTCTTGCTATCTTTTTTTTTTTTTTTTTTTTTTGCTAGTAGGAAGAAACCTGTAGTAGCAGCAATAGTGTGATATTAATCAGTACCAGGCTTATAGAGACAGAACTGTTCACATCATAAAGTTTGGATCCTAGAGCAAAGCCTCATTAAAAAAAAAAAAAAAAAAAAGGCTACTTCAACAGATTTGATCTACATCTGCACTCAGCTCAGCACTCCCATACTGTCTACATTCTGACACATATGAGATATTCAGGGATTAAACCCTGTACCCATGTCCATGTGAACTGGTTTGCACCCACACTGGCTACAGCCTTCCACAGCAGATGCATCTTGGAGACACAGCTGAAGCAAGCCAGAGCAGAACTGGTGAGTTAACCACTAAGCAGTGTGGACCAGCAAGACTCAGTAACTTGTTCCTTGGCCCTCATTTGTTAAGTAGACACTCCTTGGATCTCAAGGATGCTTGAGTACAGATTTCAGGACTGAACCCATCTCCAAGCCTGTGACGTGGTCCCAAAGCCTTTAAGAGGGATCACAAACTTTTCTATGAGCTTTCCTTGGGGTCATAAAGACCCCACTTATCCCTGTTGCCCAGTTCTCCTCCGGGCAGTGGAAGGATATCAATGAAGGCCATGCAGGCTTCCTGGGACAGCTCCTCACTGCCCAGGATCTTCTTCAGCAATGGCTGTTTGATGGGCTCACGGGTGTAACACCACAGCTTGTCCTTCCCTCGACTCTTGGTGATCATGACCCGGCTGAGGGTGTGTTTGGGAGGTGGCCTGGTGGCAAAGGAAAAGCAAGAGGGTGGAGAGGTTACAGGAACAAAAGGGACAGCTTGAAGCCAATGCTTTGCTGAGATGGTTCATCACACCACCTGGCTAATGAACTCTTACATCAAATGTAACTTTATGTTTAGCAAGTATCCAGCTCCAGTTCTGGCCAAAGATAATAATTTGTACTTTCCTAGGGCTCAGAACACTCCCCTGATGACCCTATCAAAGTACTGATGCCAAAACAACCTTCTCTACCCCAAAAACCTTTTAACCATGAGAGGAAGGATGATGGCAATGCATAGCCAAGGCAGCAACAGCTGGAATATTGCTTAGCAAAACAAACCTACCAGGATGAATCTCAGAGGATCTGGTCTGCCTATTTGGACTGCCAACCCATCTAAACAGGAGTGAGAGTTTTGGGATCTGTTTGGCCAGTGGCATTAATCAGTGGTGCATGTTTAAATCTTTGGAGCTGAGATGACAATGCCCACACCTTATTCAACATGGTCTGAGGCTGTGTATGTGTCCTGGTTTCACTGGGACAGAATCCCAGGCCTACAGGCCATTAGCAGTTTGGAGTCAGCCAGGGCAGCTGACCCAACCTGGCTATCCCAGACACAAACACTATGCTTAGCATAAATGGGGTAGTTTGCTGAGGGTGAGAGGGCCTCCTGCTCAGGATTCTCCTGACCCTGCTCTTCTTACTGCTTCTGAGTACTGCCTATCTATTTATGTAACCACTGTATATTTACTGGGCTGACAATAACTGATTTATTCTGGAAGTGGTATTAGTTTTTCTGTTTAATTAAATCCACTTTCATTTCAAGCCACGAGTCTCCTCTCCTCTTCCTGATCTCCTTTCTCAGCTGGAGAATGGTCATGGGGTGATGGAGCAACTGCTGTAGTTTAGCCTGGGTATGGGCTAAATGTAGACAGTAGGGGATCATAGGGAAGGAAGTTCAGACCAGCCTCTCACATTTCATACTGTTACACCTCTGCTGAGCCAATCTGGAGGAATCCTTCATAAAACCTTCTCTGCAAAAAACTACAGCTCAAATACCATGACCTGAACTAGAGGTTGCAGTTTTACAAAGACACACAGGAGGATACTCAGAGCCTTTTCAAGTAGTCAATAATTTCCCACTTCCCAAGCTACCTGAACATGGATTCATATTTTTGAGGATGGTTTAAGGAAATCACCTAAAATAATCATAGGAGAATTCCTCCAAGGTGTATGGCTTTACTCTCTCTTCACTGTCTGAAATTGCCAGCTGAGAGGTTCTGATAACATCTTGTCGTTGGTCAGGAGTCATCGTGACCAGTGTCTGTGGGATTAAAAGGTCTCTGTCACCCAGTATATTTGATATAATATGCAAGTTATGTATTCAGAGAGAGGAAGCAGGTACAAAATGAAAAGAAGAACAAGGAGTGAATAAGAATAACCCATTAATTCTAGTTAATACTTACTAAGAACTGTGAGATTTTAATCTCTCTGTGCCATTTGCAGTCACTAATGTAAGGAATTACAAATGTTTCCAGTGTGTGGATCCTTTCCTAATGAAGATAAGGTGCTTTGGATCCATACATGAATGCAGTGTTTCCCTCCAACCCCAAATATACCTCCAAGTAATCAGGACAGCTGGAGTGATTTAGTATGAGTCATGGATATTCCAAGCCACAAGCCTGTGGTGTTCAAAATTACAAGAACAGAAGAAAGGCTGAAATCACTTCTGCATTAGACAACTTTTCACCTCTCTCAGCCACTCTGGTTTCCATTTTATCATGAGGGAGACCTCGGTCAGCTCTAAGCTCTTCAGGAAAATTTTTACCTCTTTGGGCTTTCTGAAGTTGCACTGTTCTGTAAAACAGCTTACCACAATCTCCAGGGGAGGCATGGTGACTGTAGGCAAGACATAGACGGAATCAGTTGGGAAATCCCCTCTCTGCTTTGTCCGCTCATTGAACCCATTAGCCCACCCTGAGTTCATCACATGCTCTCCTGTGTCCTGGTCCAGAACTATGAGGTCTCCTTTGAGGAAGCTGAGGAAGCCAGATTCTTCTCCCACTGCAAGATAAACAACCATTAGACTGTTGATGGGGGCTTTTTTATGTGTTGGGTTTTTTGTTTTGGTTGGTTGGTTGGTTTCATTGGGGGTTTTGTTTGTTTGTGTGTTTTTTGTTGTTGTTGTTTGTTTTGGTCATTGTTGTTTGGTTGGTTTTGCTGGTTTTTGTTGGGTTGTTTGTTTTGTTTTGTTGGATTTTTTTCATATCTCTTGGGTGTATGTTTAGCTCTGATCTGGTCCTTTTACTTACCAGGGTTTGGGTTGTCTTGGAGAGTGACCACATACTTAGATCTTTTCCTTAGTCCTTCAAGGAATGTCACCACCAGGTCCCGGATATCCTCTGCATTGTTGGAAGTGAAAGTGTATTCATCGCCTTTAATGGTGGCCAAGGTGAAACTCTGCCCTTGCAACTTTCCCCCTCTGGAATGTATTTTTTAGGAGATACAAGCAATAGAAATAATGGCATCAAGAGGCAAAGACTGGAACAAGAGCAGTTGACAGTGAGATTACCAGCTAAATCTATGCCTCCTTACCTGCTGCTTGACACAGCTGTGATCTCTGGGAAAGAGAGCTCTAAAAGAACCTGTTCCTGTTCATCCACAAAGTACACCCCTGTCCAGTTGACAGCTACAATCACATCATTTTTAGGCAGGCTTGGTCCTGGATTGAAGACAAGACACAGTCAGTGCATGAAGGGTCTTGGTATATAAAAAACATGTGTGTTTCAAGGGAGGATGAAATGATCAAAAAGCTCAGTGTCAATAAGAGAAATAGTGGCAGACTCTTAGCTTGAGCCATTGTTTATCAAGATGCACCAAAAAAATAACATAACCAAAAAAGACCATCTAAGTGATCCATTAAGTCTTCTTGTCTGTGGAGTCCCTGACTCTCTTTGCTTTTGTTCTGAGCATCCTGTACTCTGGGGATGTGCTCTATTGACTCACCTGAGAATTTGAAGGCTTCATAAAACCGAGAAAACAGTAAAGGCCACTTGAAACGTGCAAAATCCACTACTTCTTCCTTGACTTTTTTGGGGTCTGCCCTCTTCTGTGTATAAATTCCCTATGGACAAAGAAAACCACAATGAATGTGAAGTGCAAAGCCAGTTATATACAAGAGAGAAAAAAACACAATTCCCATCACCTGAAGATCTTAGAACTAATATTATTTAACGTATCAATGCAGCTAAGTGCCAAACATAGTCCTGTAGGAACAAGTCATAATTTGGACACATTCCTGGGCTTTGCTTCCCACTTCAGGGAATATTTGACTTTGAGAAGGCTGGGTAAGCATCTGGAGTGACCAGTTTGGGTGGGATTCAACTCAGCTAACTTTGGATTTCCCTAAGGTAGGTGTCTACCTTTTGGCTTGACAGTCCTTCAGGTGGAAATGGACACTCATCTGCCCTTAAGCACAGGCACCTACCATTTTTTAGGACATCCTCAGATACCTGACACTTCTGTATGTAGTTGACAGGCTGATAGAGGACCTGCAAGATCCAACTGAACTGCATCCTGGGGTCTCCACTGACAGTAATGGGAGGTAAGACTCCTAACACACATGGAGATATTGAAATCTTCACCTGAAGCTGAGTCTTGCTGTTAAATGAATACCAATTGTTATGCCTGGATGACCAACCCTCAAGACTGGTCATGAGTTATTGGCAATGGGCTATGGGAGGTGTTGCTGTGGGAGGGTGTCACAAATGTTCTAATGAAACTCAGGGATATTTTATACAAACCTCACACAATAAGGTCCTCACATTGCCTGCAGAAATGAACTGCCACTATAATACAATCAGTAACACTACAACTGTGTGGAACAAGACCCCAGAGAAGGCATTTTGCTTCTCACAGTAAATCTATGCAGGTTATTGTCTTCTTCCAGATCTTGCCTCAAAACCAGCAGTATAGCTGAATATAGTTAGTACAAAACCTGCCCTTTCTCTCTGATTTAGCTTTGGGCGAGGCTGAGAGCTGAGATATGATATCTGACCTATATTTAAAGACACACAAAGCTACTGAAGCATGCCTTGGTCCTTTCCAGGTAATCTATTGTCCCATGCCTTGGTCTTTCCAGGTGATCTATTGTCCCCACCTTTTTATGTGCAGCTATAATGAGCTGAGCCCATTTTTCCACTGTTTTTGAAGCTGTGATCTCTCTGTCTGGGATGTAGGATGGAATTAGATTTAGCAGCCTTTCTAGTACCATCTCTGACCCGTAGTCCACATAGTACTGCTGGGAAGCCAGTTCTGCCAGATCTTCTTCCTATAGGAGCCAAACAAACCAAATTAGTGCTGTTACCAGGCCATCACCTCAACATCCATCCTCCATCACTCAAGGACCATTTTGTGGAGACTGGATGTACTGCTACTTCAGAATAGCATGGAGATGCTTCCTTTCAGCAGAACTTCACCAGTGCTTTTTGCACATATAAAGTTCAGGAGATTGACCACTAAATGCTCTGATTAAGCCTTAGAGTGTTCAGTGACCAGTTCCATGCAACTGCATATGAATATGTTTGTCCCAGTCCTTCCTTCCAGTTCAAACTGATTCTTATGCCTGCAGTCAGAAGTGAGTCATTTGGCTATGACAGAAAGAGTTTCATGATTGAAAACTTCACATATCCACCATTTTTTCATATCCAAGAAGCCCAGGAACAGAAGCATAAATTGTCATTTGGCACAGCTACATTTCAAGCATTTAGGGTAAAATAAGAGAGCTACTGAGATGATAATAGCACAAGGAGAACAGGAACAAGAGAATAAGAAGAAAGGGCAGGACTTCTGACAGAATAAAAGCTACATTTAATACAATATGATTTAGTTTTTAAGGTGACTGGACTCTACTGGACCTCTGGAGAAAGATTAGGTGTTGGTGAAGAGAGATCTTCCATTTGACACCTGGATGATTTAAAACAGTCAAAAAAGTGACGGATATTTTCAGAGTTTCACGTTTCTTGAGATATTCCTTTCAATGACACTGGAATAATTCTGTAAGCTCCCAGAGACTCTAGACTCAATGTTCCTTCAGCATATGGCAGCATTGTTTGGTTTATATTACATGGCAAAGGTCTGGATATCCTGAAAAGCCTCTCTCATGTTTAAGGCTTAACAGGATTCACCAAACAGGATCTTGCTGTGTATTTCTGGTCTGGTGATCTAGTTACAGATCACCTGTGGGCCTCCAAGCTGAGACTGATGGATGAAGTAGATGTTTACTCCATCCAAAATTGACCAGGAGAAAGTGGTCAGGCAGCACATGGCAGAGTCCAGTCTGTCCCCAGCCAAGAGGTTCTGATTCCTATAGCTACTGTTTCCCAAGTGAATATCATCATCTCCAAGCTAGCAGGTGTTCAGGGAGGAAGCCTTCTCATCCCATCTGGTGAAACCTATTTCATCATGGTGAAGATACTTGTTAGACCAGACCAGTAGCTTCTTAGGTCACATACCTTGTCACACCGATACTCCCCAAACTTCACCCCTCGCACGATCTGTTGGTAAATGAGATTGGTGGCGACATTGTCCTCACTTGGGTTGTGCCAAGGAGTGAAGATCTCCTTCCTGAAGAAGAGCCGCCATGGTGCATTGCGCTCCTGTGCTCCCTGCTCTTTGGCGTACTGCTCACACTGAGACACAGCATCCATCACATGGTCATTGCCACTCCCCAGAGACGACACCTGGTCAAGACAGAGAGAAATGTGGCATTCACCCTACTAAATGCTGACCTTTCTAGGTACAGATAACTATCTCTGAGTCACTGCTATTGTGACAATCATGCTGGCACTTGCACTTTAATGTTCCTTCCTGACCACAAGGCTGGCCATTTGCTCAGAGCACAAAGTCTTTCTGCCCTCTAGAAGATATGTGACAGCAGGGAGAACCTCCATTTTCTTTCATAGAGCTAGTCAGGAACATAACTTAAGACAGACCTTGTCAAAAAGTGCAATGTAAAGTGAAAAGCCAAATCGGTCCTTCAGGCTGATTTTGTCGGCCAAAGAATTGCAGAGCTCTTTAGCAGTTGTTGCAGAGTCGGTCAACAGTGTTTTTGTTGTCCCATCCATAAATGTGACAGGCAGCATGATCGGTTTCTTGGACTTGGTTGCCTGGTAGATTAAAATCAAACTTTATAAGTCATATGTATTTCAAACCCATCAAGACTATTTACCTGTGTACTCTTCTACTCTGATGAGGTAACCACTTTCTAATTCTTTACCTGACTGACCAGTTGCTTTCCAACATTACTATGAGATACTTCTCAATAGGATAATGTATGGTCAGCCACTGGAAGCACTAGGAAGCCCCAGAATTGTTATTTAATACATTCAGTCATCAAAGTGCCTAAAATACAAATATGTCTGGAGATGCTTATAGGCACTGGAGCACAGCTGTCTATGCTAGTAAACCAGCAGAGAAAATGAGCAATTATTCCAGAAACTTTGCCTCTTTCAGCTACGACTATTCCTGAGCAGGTCTCAAGGACCATTCTATGTAGGCAGTTTGCCTGCAGACACCTTCATCTGGAGGCAGTTTCCTCACATACTTAGGGGCTTGCTCTGTGCCAGCTGGCCTCAATACCTAAGAGCACTCCTGAGCACATTTAATTTACAAGTATTGATTTAGCCAAAGGGATTGATCTTCAGCATACTCTGGAACAAAGCCAGGATGCAAGAATAATGCAATATCTTCAAAATACCTGAAAGTTCTTGAGAGAAGTAGGCATTTTGTCACTGTACTTTCTATCTCAACAGAGATATGGTTCCTGTGATGGTGAAAGGCTTATATCCTGAGCCCTAGATGTCTGGGGAGGGGTTCATACCTGCAGCTCCAGCCAGCTGGGTGGCTGCGTCCTTGTCCCATTGGCAAAAGTCCTCCTCAGCCTCTCTTCACAATAGGGAGCGTAACCCGGAGGTCCTCCATTAATAAAGTTCCTTAGGTACTGTTGGCAGCAGGGAACACATTGGTTAGACCATTAGCTGTAGAGACCAAGCATTTGCAAAGGTTTGAAAAGCAATGTTTTATTGGCTAAAAGCCCTTTGGGACAAATGGCAGTGATGTTGCTCAGGCTCAGGATGTTCCTACATCACATTGCTGGAAGCTGAAAGAGAGTAGGACAGCCTGCACCCTTGCCTTGTCCTTATACTCTGCATTCCTGGCTTCTGTGGAGATATCAGCCTAGACAGACCTCTGATCAAAGCCAGTGCAGCAGCTTTTCTGTTCCTGTTGTTGCTACCACTGATTTCTATCTCCATACTTCAAAGATGTATTATAAAAAGTTATTGTTGGCCAAAAAGAAGGGAGGGGAATTAAAAAGATGTACAAGTAATGAACCAGGGAAATTGTAAGCAAATACCACGCAGAACAATTAGCAATAACAATATATTTTTTCACAATTATATTGACAAGATACTTCTTTGGTCACACTTTAAATTGCATTTTACAAGATTCTAAAGCAGAATTTGAAACATTTCACCTTATGATAAAATCACAACCACATTATTGTAGAGAAAAGTAAATCTGATGATGTCCACAATATGAAATATAATGCACTCTAAAATAGTACAAAAATATCATGGCTAAAAATTTAGCTAAGACTTACATAAATAATATTTTTTCAAAGAGGCTTTATAGCTAGATAAGGAATTCCCTGAATGACAGCACACATCTGTTTCTTCAGCAACACAGAATGCTCTATAACACTGTCCATCAATAACATGGGTAGAGAGACAAATATCTCTGTCAATTGTAATTTATAAAGACAGTCTGAAATAACTAGGTAATACAGACAGGTTATATGGATGGGAGCTGTTACAAATGATTGCAAGCAGATAATTCTGTGTAGAAGTGTAGTTTTAATTAAAGTGTTATTAATCATAGACTCACAGAATGGTTTGAGTTGGAAGAAATCTTAAAGATCATCTAGTTCTAACTACCCTGCCATGGGCAGGGACAACTTCCCCTAGACCAGGTTTCTCAAAGACATGTCTAACCTGGCCTTGAACTCTTCCAGGGATGGGACATCCATAGCTTCTCTGGGCAACTTGTTCCTGTTCCTCACCATTCTTACAGTGAATAACTTTTTCCTTACATCTAATTTCAGTCTAATATCTTTCAGTTTAAAGCTGCTATCCCTTGTGGTGTCACTATCTGTTCTACATAATGAACTACAAAATTAACTATATAATTACATATTTTTTGTATTCTTCCTTATGTGAATCTTCACAACAAAGTCCATTATTAGTTTTAAAAACAGGTACAAAGAACAGGAGTGATAATGTGTCATGATCCATATGATGTGATGTGATGAAAGTGTCTAATGGGATCCAAAGCATGATCTTCATATTTAGGAGCAGGAAAAAGGATCGAAGTCTGTATTATTATCAGCTAAATCATTTTCAAACTCTTCAATTCTCGTTGATACTTTTGAAAGATGTGGAACAACTTTAAAGCACGTTTCCTTAAATTCCTTATCTTTTATTTTCCATAATACTACTGCTATTAAAGTTAGGGCCTAGAAGTTTCAGGAGAAAAGTAACCAGGAGTCTTATACAATGTTCACTGCATTGAAGAATACAGGAAAGAAGTGCTAAGAAATATTTACCCTTATACGCTTTTCCTTCTATTAAAATGGTGGATAATTACTGCTGAATGAGGAGTTAGGTCATCAGTTGAAACAGATGTCAGGTTAACAAAATGTCTTCTAGTTCACTGGCTGATAGCACGTGGCTATCATACCTTCAACAGCAGCTATTGCATGGCTGAAGCAGTAGCTAGTGAACTCATAGAAGTCAGATTTCAGGCTGACTACTAATTCCTGAAAACATGGTAGATTAAAAGAGTCCAAGAGTAAGGTCTGGCATTGACATGGAGTCTGTCTCCCAACCCAGAATGGACTGGACTTGGTGGCTTGGGCTAGTATAGCTTTGAAATAGAAGCATTCAGTGAACTCCAACAAACTTTGAATATTCCTCTGCTTTTCACAAAAGAAAAAATGAGTCTGGATGGGAATATATGTGGTTTGGGGGAAGAGTTGACATTTCATCATGAGAATACTTTATCATAAAAGTAACATTTTAAGCTGGAAGGTGCCAATAATATCCCCATAGATAACTACTGTGGCTTCAAAGGAGCTTTGAGACACTGCCCAAGTCACTGACTATGTGTTCCTGTTTGCAAGACTGTGACCTTGAAAGGTAACCACAGGGTGGGCTTCTGCAAGCATTGTTTGAACTCATACTTGAAGAGCATAGGCCACCACAGGCTGCCTATCATCTCCAACAACTCAGGGTGAAAAGGGTGACGAATAAGGGCAGAATTAGTACAAACCCTCTCAGAAGCCGTTTGGAATATTGCCACATATTTCAGCATGGACCATAACTTTGGACAGAAATACATGTGAAAATGAGTTTCCCAGAAAGGTGGTAGAAGCCTCATCCCTGAAAACATTCAAAGTTAAGTTGGATGGGGCTCTGAGCAACCTGATCTAATTGAAGATGTCCTTGCTCATTGCAGGGAAGGTTGCACTCAATGACTGTTAATGGTGCCTTCTAACCCAAACCATTCTGTGAATTCTGATTCCATGATTCTATGATTGATTCTGTAATTCTATGTCTGAGTCTCTAGAGCTACCCATAAATTATTTCTGAGAAGTGCTTTGCCACCTAAAATAATATATTGCTATTAAAAATTTGAACCCACACAACCTCCCATGTGACATACTTTCTGAGATCCCATTTCCAGACATAATTTAATTTTCTGCCACTTTGCCAGTGATTTATCTGCTTTATTAGATTTCATACTGGCAAGGCCTGGGGATGAAAGAGGAATTTCTGTTCTTGGCTTCTGTTCTTTCAGTGTTAAGGATTCAGTATCTGACCTGATAGCTACGGAAATTAATGGAACAGCTTTTTCTCCAGCAGGTTTGGAAGCAGGTCCAGGCTCTAATATTCAAAGACATGAGAGGGACAAAGGCAATCTTGCGTCATATGGGCAAAGCACAGACACCGTGCTGAGCCCTTTCTCCTGAGCCAGACAAACTTAGTCATGGGATTAATTTGAGCAGTCCAGTGGGTATTAGACTCTAGAAGTTTAACTCATTTGGAATCATAGAATCATTCAGGTTGGAAAATACCCTTGGAATCATCAAGTCCAACCATTAACCCTACTCGACAAAGCTAAACCCTAAATCATGTCCCTCAAAACCACATCCAAATGACCCTTAAACACATCCAGGGATGATGACTTAATCAACTCCCTGGGCAGCCTGTTCCAGTGTCTGACTACCCTTTCAGTGACATTTTTACCTAATGCCCAGTCTAACCCTCCCCTGGTGCATCTGGATCCATTCCCTCTTGTTCTATTACAAATTACCTGTGAGAAGAGACCAGCACCAGCCTCTCTACAATGTCCTTTCAGGTAGTTGTAGAGATTGATGAGGTCTCCCCTCAGCCTCCTCTTCCTCAAACTAAACAGTCCCAGCTCCTTCGATTGCTATTCATAAGATTTGTTCTCCACGACCTTCACCAGCTTTGTTGCCTCCTCTGCACTCACACCAGCACCTTTATATCTCTCCTGTATTGAGGTGCCCAGAACTGGACACAACACTCAAGGTGTGGCCTCACCAGTACTAATTACAAGGGGACAATCCCCTCCCTACTTTTGCTGCTCACACTGTTTCTAATCCAAGCCAGGATGCCACTTTCTCAGCTCATATTCAGCTGCTTGTCAACTAGAAGCTCCAGGTCCTTTTCTACCTGGCAGCTTTACAGCCACACTTCCCCCAGCCCGTAGTATTGCAAAGAGTTGTTGTGGCAGGCAGACTGTTCAAATCTAGGCAACAAAACATTGCCCCAAAAGAATGAATATCCTTAAGAACAATCTGGTTTTCAAAAGTGACAGCCACTTAGTATCTTCCTCAGACTTCAGTCCTGCCAATATACAGTGCTTCTGAAGGTACATTAAATGTGATGTCTCATATGACTGTTAAGAGTTGGATGTTTTCAGTATGACGTGATGGGGTAAATTGTAGTATGCAGAGAGTAACTAGGCAAACATACTTCAAGGTAAATTAAACCCTTCCCTTTCTATATGAAATTTTAAATATTAAATTATATTTTTAATTAGCTGTGTAGTGCTAGTCCTTACCAATTTCGCTGGGAGCTGTGCTGTCAAAGCCAGTAGATGCTTGAATGAATGCATAGACCTTTGCATGTGAGACATACGGGAGAAGTTTGGATGTGCAAATTCCTATTCCAGTGTCTCACAATCAACTTCCCACCAGAAGTCAATCACATTTTCACACATCTACAGTGCAGAAGGCATCATCTGAACTGGTTTTCTATGCTTCCTTTAAGTCACTTCTTGGGAGTGGCTCATCTGATCCACTTTAGACATTGAACTTGGGTCATGCAAACTTTTCTTATGAACTTTATGTCATTTTTATTCCTGCCAAATATTTATATTTAAAATATAAAGGATTCCTTCTGCTGTGAAACCCCAGAGAAAAGCTGGTACCATGGATGGAAAAAAAAATGTATTGGCAGATGATTCATGTGACAAATATAATCTACAGTTTACCTTTACAAACTTCTCAGAAGGAGCAAAACATCCCACACAGAGGGACATCAGGATCCATCCCCTGGCATGGCTGCTTTTGGATGGGTTCTGGGTCAGTTGCTTGCAGATTTGACAATAGATTTCATCTCTGCATTAGGAATGAAAAAACACAACATATTAGACTTAATGAGATGGTGTTTCTCATCATGAACAGACATAGAGCCAGAACTCCCCACCTGCACTTGATCAGTAGGTAAAAGTTCATCTTAGCATCACAAGGATATTAACTATCCTTATGATGGCGACCCTGATCATTGCAGTATCTCCAAAATAGTATCTATCACCCATCCTTTAACATATGCTGAGCTTCAGATGAGATTTCCCACAGCTGACTGACACTACTTAGAGAAAGAGGGAAATAAAAAGGAGTCTCAAGGTTTAAGGAAGCTCAATATCACCTCTGGGTGATGGATTCTATTCTGGCTTTTTGCAAAGATTTCCCACTAATACCAAGAGAATATCCTAAGCTAACTTTCATAGAGGAACACCATATGGGAGTCTTCAGTTGCTTGCTGTTCCTTTTGATGCACCTAAATTTGCTCTTTTTGGAGCTATCAGCTCCAGTAGAGGTCAATGTTCACCCAGCTTCTACATCCAAACAGGTATATTGACAGGTATCTCAATTTGTGTTTTAATGTTTGCTTAGGATTTTAACCTTAGTCCTCTACATGCACAATGAATAATAACAATACCTCCTCATCTACATGCTGGGCCCAATGTTATTCAATATATTCATCAATGACCTGGATGAGGAGATAGAGAGCACCCTCAGCAAGTTTGCTGATGACACCAAATTGGGAGGAGTTGCTGACACAGCAGCAAGCTGTGCTGCAATCCAGAGAGACCTGGACAGACTGGAGAGCTGGGCAGGGAGAAATTTTATGGAATTTAACAAGAGCAAGTGTAAGGTGCTGCATCTGGGGAAGAACAACCCCATGTATCAGTACAGGCTGGGGGCTGAT